>NQII01000596.1:472540-574711 GCA_002778355.1 Clitarchus hookeri
AATTCCACCCTTTTCCATTCTTGGCAAAATATCACAGTATTTCTGGATGCAGCCACAGCTGTTTCGTTATTTACAAGTTAATTTAAACTCAAACTCCTTATTTTAATTTTTTATATTTTAAATGAAAAAATAATATAAAAAAAATACAAACACCACTTTACTGATAATTTGTACTTTGTCACAAAAACTACATTATACAAACATAACCATCCATATGTTTGAAAACAAGCCATAGACAAACATGATGAACCAGAAGTATAGTCCATACTGTATAAGAAGGCCGTTTTCCGACAGGTCTGCGAAAGTAGCGCCACTGTTTACGTCTGACTACATGTGACTATGTATCCTTCCGCCATCAGCTGGTCCGTCAAGTCTGGGCTGTATTTTTTATCAACACGCTGTCAGCTAATCCACTTGCCATTGTACTGTTATGCTAAACAAATTTTAAGATACTTTAAGACTGACATCTGTCTAAAAAAAATAAGTAGGTTATACTAGTAAAAATATAAAATGTTGCAAATAATTAAATATTTGCTATATAACTCTTTTTTAATTTGTCCGAGATAGTGAATTTGGGTTAACATTTGCGAGACGGTCTGTTGTATCTATTATCACACTTTGGGCGTTGTAGCTAATATATTCGAGTTGGAAATATGTGACGTGGAACAACATTAGAATTGCTTACAAACTATTCACGCGTCTCACTTTCTACAAACAAGGAGATGGGTTTCATGAGAACAATATGGCGTATAATTTACGTAGACGAACGATTACCGGCCGAATATAAATGACTTTTACTCCAAATCATTTTACATGAAATATATGTTACTTTAAAAATTATGCAGAGCTCGTGGAAAAATATAACTATTGGCATTTGTTTGTAAATTCGTTATATATCGCGCAAAAAAGAGGTTCATTTCTGGCTGGTAATACCTCGCATAATATCCGAGAGATCGCGCGCACAGCGCGTCACGGCGAAGTTTGAGCCGCTGTTTTTGGATAACAGATAGCGTATTATTTTAAGTTGATTGTTCTTAGATTACGGGCTGGAAATATATTTCAAATTCGTGTCGTTTCGTCAAATTAATAGAAAAATAATTCAACAATATTATGCAATATTTCTATATGCTTTTCGAATTAATATCAAGGACGTGTTGAAAGCGAGGTTGGAGAGGGATGATACGACGTGAAAAAACTTTCTGAAGTTAGCACAACTTCAGATAACTTTTCCGCGTCGTATCGTTCTATTGTACATTTCATTTTGAACACCTATACATAACTGCATTATCACGAAGTTTAGTTTTTAACACTAACAACCATTGTTTTGTGTCCTTGTAAAATAAAATGTATTAATAAATGTAAGAACTCTTTCTTACCCGCGGATTTTATGCTTTTGTAATGTGCATTGGCAGTGCACTCAGAATAGCCAACGTAATTTTAACTTTTGTTCGTTCGTGCATCAGCTGATACAGGATTTTGTAAATGGCACTTTGCTTGTTTCCTAAACGTTAAGTTGCCACTCACTGACTGTCAGAAAGTGGCCTTCTTATACCGTATGGACCATAATAGAAGTTTCATAGCATAGAGGAGGGAGGTGTAGGTAGGGTTACCAGACATCCTCTTTTACCAGGACATGTCCTCCTTTTAAGGCCTTGTAAACTGTCTGGCTGGGTTTTAGAAAAAAAATTTTAATGTCCTCTTTTCCAATAAAAGAGGAAGACAGAAAGATTTTACTTTTGGTGGGATTTTTAAATTTCGTTAAAACATTTAGTAATGGTGCCAACGAACTTCGTGTGAAATACAAACTTTCTGGAGAATTTTATGTAGTTCTTTTGTCTTTATTTGCTTGCAAAATATTTAATAGTGTCTACAAACTATATGGAATTGACTTCCATATTCAGAGTGAACATGATTATAACTTTGCGTGGTTGCAAAATAAATTTCTTACATAACTGAATTTGGGATTCAATTTTGTATGTAATATATTTTTAACTGACCTGCGACATAATAAACTAATTTTGTACATTTCCTTTGTATAAGTGTCTTTCTTTGTGTCATTTTCTTGCAAATGTCCTCTTTTTAAATGCTAGTTACTTGAACATGCCCTCTTTATGAATAACCTACCAGACATTTGGTAACCCTAGGTGAAGGCAGGCATCCATCTGTTAGTTTATCAGACAAACTACTGGATTCACAATGTAACTTTCCAAATATAACTGGGTTGAAATGTCTACAATTTTTGTGAATTACGTGTGTTCAGGATAAACCTGGGAATTTATGTTTAACACAGTGGACCAGCATAGCTTGACATGGTTTTATTTACACATGTTCTAGGATAATTTTTCTCCAAATAAAATGCAACCAAATGTCCCTATGCAAATCAAAGCTGTTGGTGTAATAGATGTGCTATCTTTGCCTATAACAGAGTTGTGTGACATATTTTCTAACACTTTTCACCATGAATTTTAAACAATGTGCAAGTAATTAGCAGAATTTTGTTGGTTTTCATTAATAGATAAACGTATTTCTGACAGTAAGCAACAAAGGGTACATATTTCTGTTTTATTTTCAAGTTTTGAATTATATTTATTTGAATTTAATATATAGTCGTGTAACATGTGTAAGAGTTTTTGTTTTAGTCTCTAGTTTTGGGTAATATTTGTATCTAATATACTGTCACATTAAAATTTGTAGCATTTACAATGCAGCACTAAAACTGTTCGTTCCAGTCAGTTTTGTCCAATGAGATTCTTTATACTGTTAATGTGCGCTTCTAGTACTATTTCAGATCTGTTACTTCTTATTTCATTATTATAATTTGCATACACAATTCGCTATGGGGCATTTCAGATACAATTTTCCTCTTGTAATTGTGTGATAACTGCAGGAATCCAAATTCCAAGTACTGCTACTACAGAGGATTGTGTTGTATAGAAAATATTATTTACATAGCCTACTCCTAATTTTTCTTTACAGTGATATTTGTCTGTTACAATGAAAACAGAAGTGTGTACATTATTTCCTGTTAACTGCAAAAAACAAGTCTGAAGTAAAAAAAGTTTATAATTATATTTAGTTTTGTTAAGATAATTGTGTTACCTAGTTATAAAATTCACTGTGATGTATTAGGCTTAATTCTACTCAGGTTGGGGACAACGAGATTTCTTATGGCAGAGTATGGCATAGGGAAAATTTCCGCCACAACATGCGCTGCTGTCCCAAAGAGGTCACTTTTTAGCTAGCGATAAATTGAGACATTTTTATATATTTGAGTGTAAAAGTTTGTGTTTGGCTCTAATTGTGACGTATACTTGCCCCAGCCAAAATTTCAAGTAAAAACTTTATTTTGTAACTATTATTCGCGTACTCTAAGTGTTTATAAGAGAAAATAGCAAAAAATACAACTATGTTTGGTATTGAGTGTTTATAAGTAAGCTTATTTCAATGGAAAAACGTTACAAATTTAAGTGCAAAATACATATAGCTGTCATCAAAAGTAATTTCGTACTTTTCTCCTTTCCCTTAAGGAAACTGTGCAGGTTATCACAAAAATTATGTTTTTTTTACCATATTCATTTTTTTTTTTCTAATTTGGTTGTATTTAATTAAAGTAATTGTGTAACACTTTTACGACAGAATATTAAAACGTCATAGATGACATGTTTTATTTCCACTCAAGTGCGAAAAACCAAGTTTATTCTTTACTTTGGTTCTTAAAACAATACAAATTGTAACATTTAACACAATTATATTTATTATATAAAAATTGCAATTATTCCATTTACTTAAACACAAAACTGAAAAATCCAGTACACATGCGACACGAGTGCACCCTGGCGGCGATAATTTTTAGTTGCCAAACTAAAATTAATAAGCTTCTTACCTGAGTAGAATAAACTTTAGTTAGTCTTAATTTAACAGTGACATATATATTAGCCTATCATGGTCAGGGTGAAAAAAAATTATTGCCCATTATCCTGACTAAGGTTTTGTTGCAGGTACTGTGTTCAAAAATAAGGGAGAAATGAGGAAATAAAATGTGTGCTTTTACAGTACTTGTGGATTACAGGATTACTTTCTGCAACTCTTAATTCCTTTGCGCAGTACAAGAGTATGTTCAGCTGTTGCTTCAGGTTTTTTTAGGCCATTCTAAGGAATTCTGTTGTGTGGAGAACAATATATTTCCCTTTTTTAGGTTTTTTCCACACAAACATTTGTATATTTATTTAAAAAAATTTCCCATAATATTTTTAATCTTTTATAATTAATCTACCATCAATATTATTTAGACTGTAGCGACCAGAAACACAACTTGCAGCTGCTTGAATGGTTTAAAAACTTTTGTACACCCAAAAATTACCATTTTAGAGATTAATTGGGAAAGTGGTAACTTAACTCTACATAATTAACCTACCACAATTACATTTTTTTGAGACACCACTACTAGGATGTTCTGCTGAACAATGATTAATTAGCCTGTATTGTGATGTCTCTAAAATGTAGGTGTCATTATATTATAGAGGTTTTGATATATTTACTGACAATGGAATTGACAGGAAACTGGAAAATGAGGAAGCTTCGAGATTTCAAAAAATATTACCTGTTGGGGTTTTGCACGGTATGGCAAAACATAACAACATATCCAATAAGTGCTTCAGAAACTTTGAATAGGCCATTAAGAGTGCTATCTACCATGTTACAGCCAAGGAGTTTACAGTCTATTCGCAGTTCTTCACCTTTTTGGTATCAAACCTTCGAAAAAAATCTGATATACAGTATTACAACAGTATTTGGTTGTTTCCTAAATATATCATGTATCACAAGTGCTTTATACTTCTGTTAACATAAAAGTATCATATTTAGGTTAAACTGAACTTTTATTTAAAATTTTTTATCTATAAATTATAACTTTACTTAAATTTTATCTATAAATTGTATTTTATTCATAATAAATATGAATAACAACAGATAAAATAGGAGTGTTGGTTATACCTAATAAGAAATAGTTGTTATGAAAAATATTATTCAACCGTGTGTGCATGAATGTGGTGCATAGTCCTTTTGGTGTAATTCTCTAGACTTGGTTAAGCTTTCTTTGTGTGAGGCAGATGGAATGCCTGCAAGTAGAACTGTGGCAGGGCTTGAAAAAAGTTGGAAGTAACCATAAATGGATTATAAATGGGTACTCCATGTTAAACACATCAATTTTATAAAGATAACAGTTTCAAACAAAACGTATTTTACGTAACATTTTTAACAAATACTGGCATGTTAAGAAATCTTGCCAATTTTTACTTTTAATATTAATATTATTATGTTTGGAACAGTAATCTCTGAAATTGATGCATTGAGAATGAATTTCTAAAACAATGATTACCCATTTATACTCCACGGCTGCAGGATTGGTAGGCAGAGTCCTTAATGATAAAGTGTACTGAACAAAACAATTTCTTTTACATAAGGTTAAAACCAAAGAAATATAACTTTTATGCAAATCTCAACATCTGGCAAAAAATTATATGTATCCAAATTTTATAAGTTGAACGCTATGATAAATGTCCCTAGTTCTGCCTTCATAACCATGGGTGGATCCAGATAGAGGGTGGATATACTCTTCCCCCCTTGCAAAAAAAATTTCACTTTGACATGAAAGTGCCCTGTGAACATTTTAAAACTGAAATGAAATAATATCAGAATTTTAAAATACAGATTTCATGTAATGGTAACTATCCAGAGTAGATGCTTTTCTGAAGGAAACATCCTAGACCAACTAAAGTAGCATTAATGGGTTCTGCACAGCTTACCTTATTAATATTCAGGAGGGCGTAGTGTTAACATAAGTAAAAGTACGAGCAGTTCGCTGCTTTTTTTACGTCGGACGCCATGATTTTTGGTGAAGTAATGCATTAGTAACGTGAACAAATGAGTATCGTGCAGTCACCTTATTGGCTGTGATCTGTAGACGTCATCGTCACAGAATTTTACGTGGAAGTTGAGATGCCATTAGTTGCATTTGAAACACGAGACAGTGCGGTTGTGTAGTTTCTGGCGCGAGTTGTGACGTCTAAATCCGACTGTGCGAAGGCTTGTGATTTAAAAATGGAGGGTGCAAGAACAAGTGCTTCGGTGCGTAATATTCGCCTATGTGGCGCGTGTTACTTGGATGTTTTAGTAGATTGTGGTGTTTTGTCGATTGAGGTAAGATGCACGGCAGTTGAATGGATCAAGGACAATGGAATTGTACCCGCCGCCTACCTAGGTGAGTTGATTCAAAGACTTCCGGTGTGTTTAACTGTTACTTTAAAACCCTAAAATTCTAGGTTAGATTAACATTCTAAAATCCTAGGTTAGTTAAAAACCCTACAATCGTAGGTTAGTTTTAAAATGTAAAATAGTGATTCACTCATCGTGGGGTTAGGTTCTGTTAGGTTGGGTGGGCATATATTACGAAATTAGTCATACGTTAATACCTCTAGTAACTTTGTGTTCTGCATAATTAGTAGAGTGGAAATTTACCACTTTTCAAAGGTTTTTTTTACAGAAAAACTGCTACTCTGGATAATTACCCATGTAATAAATATAATACTATTTCTTAAAATTTAAGTGGACCCCCCTCCCCACCAAACCAGAAGTCTAGATTCACTCCTGTCTTTAATACATTATATTTCATGTTACACATATAACTGTAAGAACAAGTCTTTCACTCACTTTTCATGAATACATTCTGTTTTAATGACATTAAACTAATGAGATAAAAAAAATTCACACCTGCAAATGGACACAGAGTTAAGGTACACTCCTACAAGGTCGCAGGCCAGGAGGGAATACAATGTGCTTAGTAACATTTCCCATTGTGGGCGTGTGTTTAGCTGCTACCATGCTTGAGATGCGTGCTGCTAGCACTTTACAACTCAGCTGGTCGTGCTCACTCCAACACGTCTGTCTCTGTAAAGGTCAGTCACTACTTCTAGCACCACAACGAAAGGTTTATACTAGGTACTGATTATGCCTGCTTATCTTGGTAATATTCTTTCCCAGCACATGACCCTTTGCGAACGCGCCTTTAGGGTCCGTAATTTTTTATGTACAAAACACCAGCCTGGCTGAGAAATGGTCAACTCCAACCCCGAACTCTTCAAAATACATGTGTAGACATACTAATTGAAACAGAAGATGAGCAGACTCCATAGTGTCTGGACCAGATATATGGCTCTAGCAAAATTTAATACCAAATAATTAACTCCATCCTCTTTTCTCACAGCCGCTAAACATAGGTATGCATAGACATTTCCATTAAAGCAGGGCCTTGAAGAAATTACTGTATAACTTTCATTGTAACATTTCTTGTTCCGGTTTATGTTCCCTTTTTTGTTTGTTTCAGTAAAACNGAAATTACTGTATAACTTTCATTGTAACATTTCTTGTTCCGGTTTATGTTCCCTTTTTTGTTTGTTTCAGTAAAACGATGATGCTCTGAAGCATGTTAGAAGAAGATTAGTCACATTATGAAGAAAAGATATGATGTGTGTACGTGCAATCTGATTGTTTACTATGTCCAGTGTATAAACTTTGTATACTGTAATTTGACTTGTCCAATATATTTGTACTGCTATGTATTGAAAAAAGAGCTTACAGATGCAATAAAACAAACAAACAGGCATCTAAATTTCATGTTGCATAATCTGAAATTATAATTATTATGTGTGTGTACATACAAATATGTAAAATTTCTGTAACTGTGTTATGTAGATAAAACTACAGTATGTAAATATTTGTGGAATTGTTTTGTAAATGAGTATGCTATGGTTCTTGCTGTACTGATATATGTTCATATATGTACTTTTTCTTTTTAATTTATAATGATGTGAAAAATATGTTTCATGTTATATAATTTAATATCAACATGCTCCATATCCCTATTGTCTGCAAGACCTGTAAAGAGATCACCGGAGTGAATTTAAAAATAAATACAATAAATACATGCCTGCCATGCTTTATCAACAAGTTGCAGGCACCTACTCATTTTCCAACAGAATAACACCTGTCTAACTCCCCTACAACTTCACTTAGGAGTTTGAGGTTGAAGGGATGGTTTGCGACTCTGGGTTCCTTACATCAATCTCTTTGTTTTGAACCCCTGTGAGTTTGGCACATGAATTCAGGTCCACATTGTATAAACACACACATTATATATATATATATATATATATACATACATACACACATACACACACACAGACTCATATTTTCTGAGGTTACACAAGCAATAAAAAAGACACTAAATGTCTGACTGTTCTTTTCCACTAAGAAGATAGTCACTGTCATCAGGCATCTGACTGTGCCATCTATGAGAGGTAGCCTTAACTACATGTGTACATCTAGCATCCCTATTGGTGTAACTCAATTGGGGCGAAGGGAGAAGTAACTTTGTTTTTCTGTATTTTCTAGTTATTTGCACTCTCTTGTTCAAAGGTAGATTGCACTTGTTTATGACAGCTACACTTAAGACAATACAAATGTATTGGTGAAACTGTCATATGGAATGACTACGGTCGGAGGGAGGGTGTAGGGGTTACCTACCTGGCCCATGCTATATGCATACCTATGCCGCTAAATCCTTAAACACTACAACACGTGGTAATCGTTCAGTTTAGCAACTTCCGAAAACTGGAAAAAATATTTTTGAAAATGGCGCTCTTAGATTTTAGAGAAGCTGCTTATTCACTTCTGTATGGGCACATTCTCATATTTGGCATTATAAATTTTTGATTTTTTTTCAATTGATGGGAATTATTGTCTGTACTATGTATGATGACATTTTTTTATGCTCCAGGGCATCTGCAAAAAGTTTGTTGTGAACAAACAAGCACCGAAGTGTAACATACTGCTCAAGTACTATTTTACAACAGAAGCTGCAGTTATGCTCAAGATGCAGATGAGTACGTTTGGCACTGCACTGAGTGGTGAAGCATTTGCTTTCAGTGTGTTCTCAAACTAATGTGTGGACATTTGTAAAATATGTATGGAGTGTACAGAGGGTGTATCCTAAACATTTAAAAAGTTTGGTATAGTCATGTAATCCTGACCAATTCTAGAATATTTGCTCAGCCTACAAGACAGGGTTNAGTACTATTTTACAACAGAAGCTGCAGTTATGCTCAAGATGCAGATGAGTACGTTTGGCACTGCACTGAGTGGTGAAGCATTTGCTTTCAGTGTGTTCTCAAACTAATGTGTGGACATTTGTAAAATATGTATGGAGTGTACAGAGGGTGTATCCTGAACATTTAAAAAGTTTGGTATAGTCATGTAATCCTGACCAATTCTAGAATATTTGCTCAGCCTACAAGACAGGGTTNAACATTTAAAAAGTTTGGTATAGTCATGTAATCCTGACCAATTCTAGAATATTTGCTCAGCCTACAAGACAGGGTTTTTGTTGTGTGAGTTAAATGTGATTCGTATGAGAGTTGTCGAATTGGTTAAGGGCACCAAGTATTTTCACTATCATCTGTCTCTAAAGACATGTCTGAAATAAGAAATACAAAAGGATAGAGTATGAAAATATGTTAAAACATTTATTTTACTCTTACAATTGGGTGAATCACTATGCATGCTTAAACATAATTTATGAATTGGTGGGGAAATGTATGTAGTATGTTCCACATATTAGCAACAAATTTTGTTATGTTAATAGTAGGCCCACATACACATATTTATTTAATTCCAGAAAACTCATGAGAGACAAATCTGCACCAATCTGATTTCTAGAGTGCTAGCAAAGTGACAGTGGTGGGCTGCACCTATTTACCTGCTTCACTCATACTCAAGAGAAACCCCCCCCCCCCTCAAATTAAANCTATATCTCAGTGCAAGATAAACTCGACCAGGAGCATCATACAACAGTTCAAAGAAGAATGCTTTTTAAATTAAAATGTACTCTCTAGTTCAGCGCTATTCACTTAATTGTCCTATTGGGCCACTTATTTCACAGTCATGGCTAACTTATAGGTAGGTCTAGTCATTTGATTTGTGTGGAAATGTAATCAATAAAATAGTATATAATTTTTTTTTTACAAATTTTACACTACAGTAGTAATAGTAACAGTTAATGTTAGACAACTATATTGAAAACTGTATATTAAAAAAAAAAAAAATAGCTGATAAAAAATTTTGTCCATGGGCCAGTTTGATGAGTCTGGACCACTAATTGAATATTCTGTCCTAGTGCTTTTAAGTCACAGTGCAAAAATATTTCAACAAAACATGCCTACACTACTTAATTTTGGCATAGTTGTATGCCTAAATTATTCAATGGCAGGGAATGTCATGGGCATTGTTGCATAGCCTACCATAATAATGTTAAAATTTTCGAACTTAGTTTCCTTTAAACAACTTTCATGCAGAAAACTATGTTACTATTGCTGGTGGTATAATGGATGTCCTCTCAGTGCCTAATATAAAGAAAAAATTATAAAAATCACAATAGACAATATTTGAGGTTCATGTCATACCTTAGAAATAGTTTGTATAGGGAAAATGTGTACTGTAGGTATAAATATATTTACTGGGCACCAAGCTCTAACTCTGGAAGTGAGGGTCTACAGATGCAATGCACAGTTGCTTCTCAGCATTTCTAAGGTCAGCATAAAGAAAAAGATTCACAACCCTCATATGAAACCTTTCAGTATAGTAGCCTGCCTACTGTAATGCAAAGATCTACAGTAGCCTGCCTACTGTAATGCACAGATCTACAGTAGCCTGCCTACTGTAATGCAAAGATCTACAGTAGTCTGCCTACTGTAATGCACAGATCTACAGTAGCCTGCCTACTGTAATGCAAAGATCTACAGTAGTCTGCCTACTGTGGTAAGAAGATCTACCTAGGAAACAAGTTGAGTGCTCATCCAAATTTAATTTTGAAGCCATGGTTTAGTCGGCCATAATTATTCAAGAATGCATTGTAGGTCAGTCTACTTAAACAACCAAACTTAAAATTTCAGTTTAATTTCTTTCAGAGTCGGAAACCAGAAAATTAAAAATAATAACTGATGTTTCTGTGAGAGCCCTGCACATATAGCAACTGATTTCAAATAATTACTTGCTCTATTAGGTAATCAACTTGTTTATTGATTAAACGTGTGACAAATACTTAACTTAGACCCCCTCCCCAATGAAAACATTAAGACTAATGTATATTCAGTCTTCACCTGAAATACTTGTTTTTTTTTCTTTAGTTTTTGAATGCTAAATATATTATGATTAGAGATGTTTTATTTTCAAAGTAAGCAACAGTTAATGTACTGGTTTGCCCAGGGTCTGCATACTACACTGCTTAAGTGTCCTAAAATTTCCAATTAAAGACAATACATAAGAATGTACAAATTTATCAATTTTAATCTGATGTAAGTACTCAAGAAAAATTACTTGTACGTTACATTAACTTATTACTTGTATGTACCTAGTGGTGGGGATATTTTTCACTCTAAAACAATTTAGTTTTTAATGTGAACAAACTTTTGTATCACTAACATGCACAAAAATTATGTAGAGTTATTATAATTTGGCCTATATCACAAGGTCGGCCTAATTTACACTAACTATTATATTCACATATTATGGTAAAAAGTAATTACTATAAAAACTAGTGACACACTGACATGAGTTTTGTACAAAATTTTTCCGTATACTAATTATACACCAGCTTACTAAATTAAGTTATTGCTCAGGGTCCTAAAAATGTGCACACCAATATGCAACTATAATAGTACACTAAAATAGTGATGCACTTTCCGATCAAGTACATGTCAGTGCAACAAAGTCTACTACGTGATTATAAGTAGCTGCAGTGACTCTAGTAGGCACACAAATGAAAAGTAAACATCCTTACCTCGTATATTTCCACTAACCACAGGAGTTGAACGGCCGCACAAGTGAGCACATGTTCTTGCCGAACGCAGAAATTATTGTTCTGTTGTAGTAAGTCAAGTTCCGTTCACACTACTCGCGTAACTGCCGTATTTATCACTTCCAACTTCGTTCTTCTATGTTTTGATTCCGGTCATTGCTTCTATTTTTCTCCCGGCGGCAATAAATTAAATACACACGCCGAGGCACAAACTCGCAATCATTCACACACACACATACTCTCCATTCACATCTTATGTATAATACATTCCAAAACAAAAACTAATAACTGCACCTAACCAAAAACATAAACAATGCTTAATTTTAACATGTTAAAATAACTTCAATGAAAGTTGGGCATGTTGTAATTGGGGCATATAACGGTAATTAAATTGCATCGGTAATTAGAATTACAACCAGCAATAATCTACATTTAAAAATTAAGTAACCGATGTGTTTTTCAACACAATTTACCTGCAACCAAAACAAAATATTGAATGCTGCACTTTAATAATAATGAAGACGCACATGCTCATAAAATACAGCACTCACGTCAATCTACAAACCTAAATCGTTGCGGCCGTTATTAATCCATATATACCTCCGTAATTCAATACATTGTTTTTGACCAGCTACACCGACACCATCCGAGATGCCATTTTGGATATGTGCGGGACGACAACCTCCCAGATATGACCGCCGTTGTTGGCTGCCCTGCCGCTACTTAACTGTGCGCACGATTTGACACTGCGCACTAGCACAATCGCGGCCATTTGAAATTGTGTATGAGCGAGACAGCTAATTACTTCTATACACGGCTTTTTGCATGGTTGTTTAGTCATAAATCTGAAGAAAAAGAATATGAGTACAAGATTTTAAATAGCTATACATAATACATTCCATAAATCAAGTTTAGATTCTCAATAAAGAAATTTTATCCAATCGAAAAGGAATTTTCATATCAATTGATTTTACAGAAAGCATGGCCAAACAAGATATAGTCTACGATGTAAGAATATAGGTAGGAATATAGCAGGGACTTATGTAGTCATTTCCCTGGAAAACTATATCAAGAAAACTACCCTAAGGGCAAATAGTCAGGCTTGAACCCGCGGTCTTTTGATAGCAATTCAGATACGTTACTGCTGGACGAAACATGTTACAAATCAAAATTTAGGGTATTCTTGACTTTCCTTTCTCGTTTTCTGTCACGTAGTTATAACATTACAGGTATAGCTCCTCAGTTATTTGTATTTTTACATAACGCCCTTAGCCTGATGGCCTTTCCGCGCTACGACCGTACAAGGAGGGGGGAAGGGATCACACCCTTTCATCGCAGTTACAACAGGCAAAGTAAACCAAAGTTTAATCCCCTTTCAGCTAGAATATCTCCGTGGTTAAGTGGAAGACAAGGCGGCGTGGCCTTAATTTCGCCACGTGTAAAACCAACCTGTACAATTAATAAATCAAGCATGCAAAATCCCTTTTTAAAAATGGTCTAGGCTTTCTATGGCAAATTTCATGAGTGGAAAACAATACTCTAAGAAAAAATAATCAGCTAACTGTGTGTCTAAATTGTAACCGTTTAGAGTTCGATTCTCTTGGCTAATGCATGCATTTAATATTTTCTCACCCCCCCCCCCNATGTAATCGTGGTTTTCTTTCGAATTTTACTCGTTTGATCTTTTCTCCCAATAAAATCCCTGTTGACAACGCACATTCTGTTAGGGCCAGTTGTACCACCAGGTTTCAGCACCATGGCATTGCTGGTTAGATAAGCATTTTATTTGTTCAGTTAGTGAACATGGGGGAAAAATTTCTTCTCAACACGTTTACGTTTATTGCAACAGTGAATTTATTACTTTAATAGCATAGCTTCATTGTCATGTTTATTAAGGTTTCGTACAAATTATTGGTGCAGTGATGCAACAACAACAGTGCACCTATTTCGCCATTAGTTGGAAATAAATATGAAGACTGCACAGCATGTAAACAAACTTCGCACGCCGTAACGTTACTTTCCGTACTTACATACACTCATGTGCAAAAAAAAACTGATCATCATGAACGAATGTGGCGAGTACGACGAAGGTTGCCACACAGTATCGTGCCGAAACAGGTCTTACTAGCAGTGTGAACTACAGAGCCAAGTTCAGTGAACATGCAGGATGTCCCAACAGTGCCTTTTTCAAGCCTTCGCCTAGTTGAATGAGTTCGAGAGAGGCTGCATCGTCGGCCTCCGAGAGGCAGGTTGGACGTTTCGGCGCATTACTCGCCACTTAAACTGTTCTGCCTATCCTGTGAGTCGCTGTCGGTTGCAGTGGGAACAAGAGGGTACACACACCTGTCGAGAAGGCTCGAGTAGACCGCGGTGGACCACCAGCAGGGAAGATTGTTTCATTGTGCAAGATGCTGTAAGCACTCCACAGGTCTCGCTGCGCACCACCCAGGGACTTGTCACGGATGCTGGGGATACATCTGTGTCCACCAGTACGATATGCAGGTGGCTAGCAGAACGAGATCTGTCGTCACGGCATCACTAAGGACATCTACCATTACGGCCTGAGCACATGTGACCTACTAGGAACAGGTCGCATGGCAACTTGCGGATTAGCGTCGAGTGGAGTTCGGAGATGAATCGCGATCGTGTCTGGCTACAAAGGACCGCCAGATTCGAGGCTGGAGACATCCTGATCAGCACGGTGATCCACGCATCATTATAGAGCGGCACCCAGGCACAATGAGAGCTTTCATGGTGCGAGATGCCATTTTCTACGATTCCTGCACCCTCTGGTTGTGAGTGAAGGAACCCTGACGGCACAGCGATACATCCAGGAAATTCTGCGACCATATGCGTTCTCCTTACTGGTGCAGCTTGACAACCCCTTTTTCCATCATGATGATGCCCGGCCTCACACAGCACGGGTATCTCTGACCTGCATTCGTGATGCCAACATGCTTCTATGGCCAGCAAGTTCCCCAGACCTCTCGCCCGTCGAGAATTTCTGGGACCAGATTGGACGTAAACTTCGGTCAGTGGCAACTACGGCAGATTTGGAGGGTCAGTTGCACCAAGTGTGGCAGGATCTTCCTCAGGAGAACATCCAACGTCTGTATGCCTCCATGCCCGACCATATAGCCACATGTTTCCATGTTTTGGGTGGTCCAACGCCATACTAAGTGGACCCTGCAATTGTTGGTCCCCTGCAATACATGTTATGTTTGGTACAATATGTTGATATTTTATGTATACATACTACCATGTCCTGTGTCTGTACCCACTTACATGCCCCTGCAATGGCACCTTCAGGGTAATTTTTTTTTTTTTTTTGGAAATGGGTGCATTTTAATATTTGTCATATACGTAAAGAAAATTAACCATACTGAAAACCAGACAAATATATCGTTGAGACACACTCCTACACTAATTAATGGCGCAGTTGAAGATCTTTCAGTGTTATAACCTAATCTGAAGCACATTCGCGCCAGCAATTCGCGCCAGTGTGGCGTCAGCGCACGAAGCATTTGTGCTCCAGACAACATGCAGTTGATGCACGAGATTGGCTGTGGCGTATGATGTATCCAGATACGGCTCTAGACAGGTAACGGAACATCTTGTTTGCGCATTTTGAGCATTGCAGAGTTAAAGGAGTATGGCTGGAAATGTGTTGCGGTTAAGAATGCTCTGTACTTTTAAGATATTGAGTTGAGTTGTATTAGTGATGTAAGAGATGAAGTAAGCTCCTTTACGTTAATTCAATACAAAACTAAATTTTGAGGAGCTTTTAAATTAATATAGTGGGTATTAATTGATTTACGGATGCCTTCAGTCTTGCAATGTCAAATTTTGCTGCACATGTTTTCTGTGGAAACTGTGTATGAACACGGTTCGTATGGAATTTGCTTGATATTTTCGCATGGGCGTTTACATGTGAGGTTTCTTTTTGTGTCGTAAGGCTAAACGTACACCGGTTGGACCAGACGGTCGTAAGTCAGTAGCAACCAACGCACACCGAATAGGCGATCAGTCTTGAACAAGATGTCAGACGTCACGATTGCGGCGGGTGCTTTTATGGTTTGGGAGTTCATGTGCAATCAAGAAGCGAACAATAGAAGATATTGGGTTCATACATATATACAGGAGCGGGAAAATGATAACAGGTTGGAAAAGCATAAATATAATTACAATTCTATGAATAAACAAGAATATTTTATTATATTATGAAGATAAATCGATAAAGCACATACGTATGTAATATATTTGTGAGTTTACATATATTAGGAAACTGCTTGAACAAACGAACTGCTAAATGTCTACGTTTATAGTAAAAACGTTCAGACACTTATATTTACAAACTAACAACGTCTATTAAAATTAGATGAAACAATTTTCATTTACTTGCAGTATCATTTTGCATACAAAAATAACTCATCTTTGTGCTGTAGCTTATGATGGCAGCACAAGCGCCTCTCACCTACCCACGCAGTTGTAGTGGCATTCCTTTCCATTGCAAACTTTCGCCCGTCATTCAGTTTCTTATAAAAAAATAATGACACTTTAAAAATGTTGTTAATAATTTTTTTGAAAACATGTAACCTATTTTTTTACGCATAGTTGCAGTAATTATTTTTGTTTCCGGAGTTTCCTCTCTGTCATAAAATTCTAACACCGTTTTCCGAAGACAGTTTGCTAGTCATTTTGTAATTTGCTCCCGACAAAACATTATTTTCCTAGGTGACAAATACTGCTTTTGGCGTGGTTGCAATGCAGCCCTATCCTTTCTTGTATATCCATCGCACTGTACTTACCCCGACATCACACGCTCCCGCTGTCAAATTGTTAATTTGTTTAAACTGTATACTTTCTCAGAATTCTTTGTTCGATAATTCAGTAAAAAAGAAGAATGCATACTAAAGATAATAGATCGACCCTATTTGTGAACCACTTCCCTTTTGCAACTCTTGGTGTTTGCACAATGTTTACTTAGCCCAATAATTTCAGCGAAAACTTTACACACAAGCAAATGAAAAACAGTGAAGATGGTTGAAAGCCCGTCGCGGTACTGGAGATACAGGTTAGAGCAGACACTAACACTGCGTGGAGTGAGGCACTTTTCCTGCTATGCATTATCTTTTGTCGACTGAGCAGAGTCAAGACTTCGTTATCGTCTGCTTTCAAAGCAAGGCAGAAACATTTAGATATGCCTACAAAATATCGTTTGCTTTCAGGGGAAGAACATCCTCTATTATAAAAATAGTCGTGAGTTCATGGCAGTTGTCATAGACACTCGTTAATAATGTAAAACACAAACGGATAAAAATACAGACTTAGGATTTTCACGTACTCGTTCAACAAAATGAGCCTCGTGCAAAAAGTGACTGAATTATAATTAAATATTTCACAATTTTTTGAGCGCANTACTCGTTCAACAAAATGAGCCTCGTGCAAAAAGTGACTGAATTATAATTAAATATTTCACAATTTTTTGAGCGCATCTGAAAAACATTTTGCTCGACTCGCTGTGGCATTTTTTACTTTATTTTTATGGTCCTGGAGGGGCGCATCCTGTGTTGGTAGGCTAACTATTGGATATAGGAGGGGGAAGCAGGTTCTTGGTGCGTGCCAGGCACTAGGCCTATTACACCCTACAAACAACAATTGGGTGTAGGAGAGACATGCATCAATCGGCCAAGTGAGGTTTTGCAGTTCCAAGCCATCTTTTGTGGCCTGGCCCTCCCCTCCGATGAAACTAGGACTAATCCCGCGAAAGGGTCACGGTAAACAGGTGAGATCGCCGGAGGAAACCCATAACGATAGACATTCTGGGTGGGTTTTCCATACTAGGAAAGAAAAATAAACGTCACTGTAGCACTGCAAATGAGGCCACAGCGCACAACCGTGGTAGGCTACTGGCACCAACTATGGAAGAAGCGCGGTAGATCGACTGACCTTGAGTGGCCAAGAAGTTCTGTGCCGGGTGTAGGTGTGAAACATTTACGGCATGATATTTGGGTATGAGGCAATATTTACAACCTATTATCTTGTTAACTTATTGCAGGTTTAATTCAGAACCAAAAATATTATGTGCTAGCAGATTGAAGTGAAATCACTAAAATTGATAATTTCTATACTGTTTCAGATTTCTAGCTACTGGATCTTCACTTATTGCCTTACATGATGAATTTAGAATTGGTGCCACGACAATCAGCTCTCTTGCAACGGAAACCTGCAAGATCATGTTTGATGTGATTCACCCTGTCTAACTGAAAAGCAAGTATTAAGAGGAAGAATGGAAAGAAGTGCCAAGCATTTTGAACAGGCGTGGAACTTGCTTCATTGTGTCGGATGTATTGATGGGAAGCACATCAGAATCAGAAAACTTCTCAATTGTGGCTCCCTGTATTACAACTACAAAGGATGCCATTTGATTGCTTTACAAGCAGTTGTTGACGCGGATGGTTTCTTTTGATTTGTGGAAGAGGGAGACAGATCAGTCAAGCGACGATGGAGTGTATTGTCGCTCAGAATCCAACAAGAAACTGTTAAACAGTGAACTGAACCTTCTACAGTTTTGTCCCTTGCCACATTCTGTAAGTTCCGATACTCCGTACTGACGAACCGCCAACACCCAAATCTCATAAAACCATTCTCTAAAATTTTTGGAACGGAAATAAGCATCAATCTTGACAAAATAGACGTCATTGTTTTGTCTGCCTGCGTACTGCAAAACTTTATTAAGAGGAAACAAANAGCATCAATCTTGACAAAATAGACGTCATTGTTTTGTCTGCCTGCGTACTGCAAAACTTTATTAAGAGGAAACAAAGCTCCACTTTGGAAAGTAAACTTGTTTAATAGTCACCCCCTGTCTGTCTCTCAACATTCAGCGTAACGACATCCGTAAGAAGACCAACAAATGAGGCTTTTAAAATATGAGACGAATCCAATAAGCCTTTTTTGTCACAGGCAAGTCGAGTTCCATAGCGAATTGAATCGATAATGAAGTTAACTTTCTACATACGAAGATAACNCGCTCCACTTTGGAAAGTCAACTTCTTTAAGAGTCGCCCCCTGTCTGTCTCTCAACATTCAGCCTAACGACGTCCTTAAGAAGACCAACAAATGAGGCTTTTAAAATATGAGACGAATCCAATAAGCCTTTTTTTGTCACAGGCAAGTCGAGTTCCATAGCGAATTGAATCGATAATGAAGTTAACTTTCTACATACGAAGATAACTGAGCAAATTGTATCTCAAAATGGTACATATAGAAAAGTAACTCGTCACATGTAGTTCTTTCGCCACTTCCTTCCACAGTTTTTCCGTCACAGTTCTGTTGTGGTTTCACGTCTAAGTCCCGTGACTAATCTTTGTTCTTTAAGCCATGAGCAAAACTGTGAAATTGCGACTAAGCTTGCCTAATCGTGTCTTGAATTGACTCGTCTCGCCGGTGTGCGTTCAGCTTAAAAGCAGCTACAGGCGTCTTGTCTAAATACGACGTCATGGAGACGATTCCTGATAGTCTGTGATATAACTGATGGAATACTTTTTTGATAGCTCCCGAGCACTATTTTTGAGGGCCTTCTACGATTTTATTTGTAACGCCGCATTATATTTCTTTACGATGAGCTGCTTTGTGGTTGGGCATCGTAAGTTGACGTTCTACATCCTTGTAACTACAGTCACTCCGAAATAATCAAATAATTCCATGTTTAAAACTGGAAGTCAGTCATATGCGTTTGTAATCAATTTTACATTAGAGTCAAGAGGGAACTGACGTAGTCGTGTGTAGTAACGCTGCTGAGAAGGTCCATTTTTGTATTTGTTTATGAGTACAGTGAGTAAGTATTTCAATGGAAAACTTAACTTTTATGATTTTTTTTGTTATTTTATTTATTGTTGTGTAGGGAATTATTTGGTATGTTCGCCTAGTGGTTTTCTAGTAATAAAAGTCTCTAGCGTATGATAGACGGTATGAAATAACTTCCGTATGCGTATATACAAATAAATACAGTAATTACAGCGGCAGTGACTTAGCCCAGACACCATTTTTTTTTAAGGACGCCATCTATGTCCTTCAACCACAAGGGGAAAAAATGTCCCCAGTGCTTATCTTCAAAGATCAAAAAGTGGACACCACCACTGTTAAGGCTGTTCACGGTAAAGTGAGCACTTCTGAGGCCCTAGTTACGTTTTCCTTTCAGCCATTTTTTAAATCCTTTAACCATATTTTAAATTAAATATTGCCGTGTAAGTAACAAACACAGTGTGTATATTCCACCGCACTCGGAAGTTAACATCCAAGGCTAAACTAAAATATATTAATTGACTATTATTCCAAACGAGGCGGCTTTCAAAAGTGCTCACTTTACCGTGAATAACCTATATGGACGATACACGACGCACCGTCTCCTGTTTGAAATAATGGCCTTTCAGTTCGCGGTGTTGTCTCAAAACTGCAGTAGTTCGTCGTATTTCTAGTCATAAATCGTCGAGAATGGTTGGTGTGGAACCTTGTTTCGTTTGCGACCTACATGGCAGCTGTAAATGTTGCGGCGTGTGCTCCACGGAGACAGCTCATGAGGGGCGTGCGATGCTCCGCGGGTATCTGAATGCGGGTTGTCATTCGTGTTGGCGTGGCTGAGTCACGCGGCTCGCTACCCCCCACTTCGTTCTCGACGTCGCACACTTGCTTGCTAACAGGGACGGAGTGTCGCACTGTCTCGCCAAACGTCACGCTAGAATATGGCCAAGGATTTTCTGTGTCCGAGTACAGAGAAGCATTGAGGCTGGTCCTCACCAAAAAATTTCATTTTATTATATATATTAGCTTATATTTGTACGAAATACCATTCGACTTGTAATACATTGCATTAAAAAATTATACATAGCATAATTTTGCATCTTAAAATGTAAAATTCACAATTTTAATGCTCTAGGAGGTACAAATAAAACAAAAGAAAACATTCAAATAAATTTTAACAGGGGTGATGTAAAGGTATTGTCTTGATTCATTTTAAGGTATGCTTAGCAAACTTTATTTTTACAAAAAATACAGACTACTATTGCTTAAAAATATGAAGAAAAATAAAATTATTTTGAGCATTATTCAAAAATTGCGACAACATTTCATACTGTGCTTTTAAAGATTTCTGAAGCAACTCTTGGTATTTTTTTAATGTTAATTACCGGTAGCTAATTACGGTAAGTGAGTTAGTTTTTATTATTGGTACGTGCCGGTAACGCTATAATTGATATTTTGACATTCCAATATGCAAAAAACACGTGGTCCATTTTCTTATGCGAGTAAATAGTATTTGTAAGTAACAGTGGTGGGATTGGGTGTCAAATTTGTGAGGAAGGGTAGGGGCAGGATTTCTTTCTGCACTTTTCTTCATTTTCCTCAGTCACGACGCTTACAATTGAACGTGTAGTCGAAAACCACTGTCACATTAATAACTGCACAGGCACTAATAACTAGTAAGGCAAAAATTAGCGCGATTTTCATAAGAAAATTATGTTCGCGCGAAAAATCGCGAAATTATAGCAAAATCGTGAAATTACTGGAAACACCACTTTAAATGAAATAAGCACCTTTATATTTATAGTGTTAATAAAAAATAATACGTTCTAGGTAAGTTCAAATTGTAAAATATATGTTATATCTAAAATTTATAGTTTCTACTGTTATTTTACGTTTGTTATGTTGGTAGTGTATTTGCGACATGTTTACATTTATGGCTTTAAATAACGCCTCGGCCCAATGCATGGGAGTGTCGCCTCTCTACTTAGCTGCTATTTAACTAAAAATGTGTAAGAAAAATTTACATTATAATTTTGAAAATAGCCTTGTTTTAAAAGTTTAATTAAAATAATCCTCCCCTCCCCCTCCCACCCGCATCGCTACCAGTTGAACAGTATTTCATACAAATATAAAATTTATTTTTTCACCAGCGCCCTTAAAGTGACTTTCGAGAGATGCAAGGTCAATTTTCCCATCCCGGCTACGACATGTGAAAAACCATTTGCTTCTTTCGATGAGAAAAATGTTGATGCCTTGACTTGTTTTTATGAGCTTAAATTCAGGCTCAGAATAAAAGTTTGAACTTGACGTATTTAGAACATTTCTAACTAATTTATTTTGCAACTTTGTCACTTTAAAATCATCATAGTGATCTGAAATGGTTATAAGTATATTCAAACTGTGAAATAAACTGCTTGCCAATTTTGAAACTACGGTCCAGCGGCTATTATTACAATTAATTGAGGTGCTGAAGCACTTCTGGCCATGTTCGTCATCAGAGGAAAAACTTCTAAGGTATGGTGGGTATGGTTAATATTCTGGGCGCCATTGGAGGGGGTACCACTTGCCACTGATGCTGTTGATAGGTGAGGGGGTATCCACGCCCACCCACCGCAACTGGAAGGAGCGTAATCTCTTTATATTGGATTGCATTCAACTGCAGCCAATTAAAGCACAGTAGTGCTAATTATTATTGTCTGGGCTGTACAAGACAGTACAGATAAAGATGTCGTTTAAGTAATGCGTTCTTCTCCCAGACATTGTCCGAACTGTGGGGAAGCACATCTGTAATACATAGTATAGTTCACAGTTATTATAGGCGTGCTTTAAAGAGGTCCTAGAGGTGTCAATTTAGCAGGTAGGACATAGCTTCGCCAGCACCCACCTCCTCCTTATAATATAGTCCCGAAATAGCCGACAATATTACTGTGACTTGTATTTCTTATATTTTACTGTGTTGCTGGGGAAATGAGAGAAACTGCCGTGTCTTTGCGTAGTCTCTGTTTTGAAGAGGTTAGCAATTTTGTGCTTGTCACAAGAGCAAAGTGGAGATGCGCCACTGTTCACCATGTTGTTGAATTTACAAATTTTATAATAACTTTTATTTCAGGTTATGTTTATTAGCTTCCTCCCATGGCGCAGTTGGCATAACCACTGTGGATGGTAACAGTTACGAGGACTTACTTAATTTGAACTAAGTGGCAAATGAATGAACCTCGGCGACTGCGTTTAGCGCACCGGTTTCTCGCCGGTTTTATTCCAAGCAGATCGGAGTCCTGAGTTGTAGGGAATGTGGCGGTCGTTGCCAATTACTACTCTTTTTTTTTTCCTGGAGTTCTCCCATTTCACCCACTGTATCTTCTCCAGCCAAACGATATCGCTCGTCGGCAAGTTTCCTCGGGGTTCTCCCGTTTCCACTGCCCTTGCATTCCGGCGCTGCTCCATGCTCACGTTTTTTCACCGTCGTTGGCTCTCAAGATTCCGTGGTTAAGAGCTGCTCAAACCTTTCCACACCACTCAGCTGTTTCTTCTACAGTGTGTGAACGCAGCCTCGTTTCCTCCAACCGAAGATCGAAGTTCACCTTTAATGGTCTGTACTTCCAATGGCAGTGACTCAGCACAGGAGCTGCTTGCCACACACTGACGTCACGCGGTAGCGTCTGGCTTACGTTCCGGAGATCGGATCGTAGGTTCGATTTCAGCCGACTGCTCACTTTTGAAACAAACTTGTCGAAACAAAAAATCGCTGTCCATAACTACATATATGCTGCAGTATATATGTAGTTATATATATATGTATATATAGTTATGTATATATGTAAGGTCTCCTTGTTAAGTTGGCAGCGATTAATAAAAATGGTTCTTAGGACTTGACGTGTTGCGAGTATAATGTTAAAATTTTTGGCCACTGATGTTGTATACAGGTAAGAGTATAGGGACTACATTTGCATATAGGTAACACATTTACATTCCCGACAATTGAATGGTGCTTGAATAAAGTGATCGAACCTATTGCAATGTTAACGTTACATATTGCAGAAGGATACCAAATGGAAATAAAAGTAGATCTTAAGCAGCGATTTCATAAGCGCTCAGTTAACCGTGAACAGCCTATTAACAGAAGCCACGATGTGCAGTCCCTATATACGAACTTTCCCAATTTTCCACCCGTTAACATTAAATTCTGGTTAGTTTTAATGCATCAAAGTAAAAGTATATGAGAATAAATTCACGAAAAAAATTTTAGGGAAATATATACCTATCTTTTTTTAGAAGTGTAATTTAGGATACGTCATATCACAACTCCTCGAACAATGTTCAAAAGCATTGGAATTTTTATTATCAATAAAAATTTTTGGATTCCTCGAGAAAAGTTCATGTTTTAATAAATGGTCAATTTTTTTTTCTCTTCAGGCACACAGTGAAAAGTTTTAAGTTATAAAACGCCTATTATTTGTTGTTTTTAAACTCAAATAAGAGAGGAAAACGATAGCTAAATATTCAAAAGCACCATTGGTAATGTTTTTATGTTCAATTAGTGTAAAGAAACAAGAAAAACGCTGTTTTATTTTATTGAAAATTAAACTTCCTGCCACAGCCCTTAATAAGTTCAAGCCTGTAACACTTCATATAACAGGGAATCGGTGATTGATACGATAACCGGGAATAGCGGGTCATCTCTTAGTATCATTGCATAATGATTTTCATTGTCAAACAAACTTTCGGAAATGTTTGTGATCACTCGGTAATGTTTGTGAGTTTTCAGCTGAACTGCATTCCCCCATTCCCAGAGATATCCGAGCCGAGGACAAGGGATTAGCCACAGTAAATCCGAGCGAGGGAACATAATTAATTTTTATCTGTTAATTTGGCTCGAGAGGATTTCGGGTTCGCATTGTAAATAATCTCCTACTCAATCGTAATAACAGCACACAACACAACTATGCCTAGCCTGTAATTAGACCCCAGGATCCCTTGCAGAGCAAGCTGACGTGTAACAAACAATACAAAATAGATCCGCTCGTAAAAAAAAAGTAGTCTTACATCTCTAACAGCTTACACCAAACCTCTTTTGTTTTTTTTTAAGTGATTTTTTAAAACCAACTTACCGTATTATATCCTGCTCACCTATTCCTGGATATGTTTGGATATAGTCAATTCACAGTTACTTCCAACTTTTCTGAAGCTCTGCTTAAGTTCTACTTGCAGGGTATTATCCGCCTCATGCAAACTAAGCTTTACTACGTCTAGAAAATTACATCAGATTGACAACACACCGCATCCTTGCGCACTCAGTTACATAATATTTTTCATAAGAACTATTTATTACTAAGCATTACCAAAATACCCATTTTAGCCCTGTTTTTATTCACATTAATTATGAAATATTATAATTTATGAATAGAATATAATTTAAATTTAACCAAAAATAAGGTAGGGCTTATTTTTATGTTGACAGAAGTATAAAACGCTTGTGATACATAGCATATTTAAGAATCAGTCAAACTCGTCATACATGGGGTAATTTTCAAGGGTTTGTTTCAAAAAGTGTAAAGAAACTGCGAATATCAGGAATTCAGGTCTTAACGTATATAGTTATCTTGTGCTCGAAATATATAAGTAAACCAAATTTTCATAAAGAATTTATGTTTGGGTGTAAATAAAAAATATGTTATTACCATAAATTTAATACAGGACTGTGTTCAATTATTTTCAAAAACATCAGAAATACGATTAAAAAAAACAACACAATTAATTTGTTTATTTAAGTGTACGCACTAAGTGTGGTTCAGCTGTTTGACGAATATTGTTGAAAAGTTCTGAATAATCGTTGGAAATCTTCCCCGNAAAAAAAAACAACACAATTAATTTGTACGCACTAAGTGTGGTTCAGCTGTTTGACGAATATTGTTGAAAAGTTCTGAATAATCGTTGGAAATCTTCCCCGAGGAACTTACAGAGTGATCCTCTGCGAACTTCCATTGTCAGTGCTACGAGACGAGTTTCGATCATCCGCGAGGCCAAGGTCGAGACGAGAAAGAAAATAATCGAGAGCCACTAATCGACTTCGGATGAGAGGACCGAAAACTTTAGCCGCCCCCGTTCACAGCGCTTGGCTTGCGACGATGGAAGACGAGAGGGATACGGGGTTAGCTCACCCCTCCGATGCCAAACTCCACTTGTATAGCCTATTTGAAAGTTTTCTTTGAATTATGTCTCTGTAAGAAAATTAAGCGGGAGCTCCTGCAGTAAGTTTTAATTGCCGTAGTTGGAAAGATGAAGATGTTCTGTTCTAAGGCGCCCGTAAGAGCTCCCACCAGCTCTAGTTAGAAAAAGTAACTATAGCTCTGAGTGACGCTGAAAGTTCTATGCCATTTGTGCAGTCTGAGAAGACTATCAGTCGTTTTCTTCTCAATGAAAACATAAGTGAGTCCATATGTATTTTAAGTTCGTATTATATTCGTTAAGAGATGTCTGCGTTATTGATGAAATAAAACTTTATAAGCAGCTAATGTATTGCAATTATAAAATGTCGACTTCTACACTTTTGTAGTTAAAATATCACGTATTATTACCAAGATGACTAAATTATTAACGGTAATTTTTTACATCTTGCCAATGCCAACCCTAACAGGGCCCTTTTTCCTTCGTGTATGTTCTGTATGAGTTACGTACGTTCCTTTGTTTTGCGAGAACGTATTTTGAATTGGACATGTTTGAGGATTTTGCTACTTCAGGTCGACTTGCAGCGCTAGTGTGTTTCGACAGGTGTTTGGCCGAGAACCTTCGGGGAGTGTGTTCAGTCTTCGTCGCTCACATGCTGGGCGGCGTTCGAAAACGTTACACCGAGAGAAGAGTAAAATAACGGATAACAGCTGAGGATAGCAAGGTTAAACGTGATTTAGGAACGAGCGTGATGTAAATAGCGTGCTGTGTTTACAAATATGTTACTGATTAAGTAATCAATGTAAATTCCAAACGATATTCGTCGTTTTCCCCAAATTCTGACTTAAAAAAAAAATTCTTTGTGTACATAAACAGTTTTACTTCCCCTTAAATGAATCGTAAACATTACGTCTAAAAATGCAACATTTATACAAGTTAAATTTTTAATACAAAAACGAATGTTAACACATGTCATTTGTAATTTCATGTGTGTCTGTAACCAGAATGTCCACATTTCCTTCCAGTTTGTTTAATTCTACTAAACCTCCCGCCATTTTCAGTTTATTCTTCGTTACTCGCTGAAATAGTGCGTCTAAAAACTTTACTCTGGAAAGATGCTCAGAGTAATTACTTATGCAGTTTTGGGACACTGCCAAGAGCGAGTAAAACGTTTACTCAAAGTGTTTTGGGGCAGCTAAAGAGAAAATTTTACTCACAGAGTAACGTTTTGAAACGCTATCCTAAGGCGTGTCCGTTCACGTTCGGTCGAGTCTATTGTCGACCAGGGGGTGCAGTAAGGTAGGTCGGATGGGAACGTCTTAACCATTCTCAGAGGTGGAATTCCTATTTCAAATTATTTAATTTACATGGTCTAATATTATTCCGCCCTTAAGCCTCTCTTCATAGTTCCAGTGACACCGGTGGCAACAAACGGTTGATAGTTTTTATGCATTTTATTCGTATTTACCTATTGTCCGTACAAATTTCTGTACATGTTTCAATTCCTAATAACATGTAAAATATTTGTTATAAGTTTGAGGAAAAATTATTATTTTACGTTTTCGAGTATCGAACTCTACTTTTTGAAATGATCGAAAGACGTCCTTCGGCTTCTAGAAGGTTCCCCCATGTCGGAGGCGAGAGTGTCGGTTGCAGAGCCGCGACTATTTAATCCTCGCCAACCTTGTCGTTGGCGGACAGTGACAGGAGGTTTAATGATGGGGTATCTTTGCTAGCCATTGCAGGGACAGGCTAGGAGATCAAAGGAAATAATGTAATAATCATGCTGAATTTTTAAAGTGGTGTTTTCTTGTAGGGGCTTTATTACGGGTCGCTGGAAGTTCAGAATTTTCAAGGATATTGTTATTTAACTTTTTATATTGAGTTTTATAATGGAGTAATTTTAATTAAAAATCTTTTGGAAAATTTTCCTGGATAAGGAAAGTTTTTTAATTGATGCGTATTTTAACTTTTTTATGAATTAAATAAGTGTAAAATATTAGTATTATGATGTCTTCATGTAATAATTTTGTATTTTGGGCGGATGAATCAAAATATTGAGGAGAATAGTGTGCCAGTGAATATATATCTTTAAATTTTTTTTTACATTCTTGATATTAGTTCAGTGTCCTGTGAGATCGCTGCTGTGAAAAATAATTCTCAATATCTCGTTTTGTCTCCGGCTAAGGAAATCATGGTTGCAGTGATCGGTGAGTTGGATGCATGGTTGTGCATGTGACGGAGTGACGGCTTTCTCAGTGTATTCCAGGAGAATTCCGATGGAACCCTGGGCCTCTGTTGCAGAAAGAATAATTTAGAGATACATCAAAATATTTTAGAGATGAACAGTTCGAGCTGTTAATCAAACAAGAAGTTACCGATGTAACAAATGAGATTACTTTCCTCAAAATGGGCGCAATTAATTTTTAATTAAGTTCTTAAAAACTGAGTTGGTAGATAGGAATTGACTTATCTATGAAAGCAATAACATTAGAAATGAAACCAGAAATTATGCAACAGTAGTGAGATAATTACAAACACACTCTTTCTTTTAAGGGAGTTGAACACAAAAAATATCGTACAATAAGCTAGTGTGCAAACAAATGCGTTACGGAGGTCGGATTCGGTGCACCAACTTCTGATTTAATCGGTCTAATTTTTCGAATTATAAGGTTTACTAACTTAAAATATTTAGAGAGGTGTCATTTTGAAAACAAGTCACTGAGCTTCTTAAAACATGCAAGTTTTCTTGTCCTACTGTAGCGCTACTTGTGTGGAGAATCCGGTGAACACAGGTTGGTTTGCCCCTGAGATATGACATTAAAACTATATTTTCATATTTCATGCTATCTTACAAAACTGCCAAAAAGAGGCTCCGTATACGATTCTTCTAATGTATACTGTAAAACATACAAATGTTGGTTTAGTTAGGTTAAATTGTTAAATATATGTGGCAAACTTACCTAAATTGTTTACGAAGCCGCAATTTTCAACATAGCTGACTGACCCACTTAAATCATGAACGCTTATATGGCCTTCTGTAGCATTTATGAGTGTGCACAATTTGATGAAAATCAGATGAACTGTTCCAGAAATACAATAAAATAGCCGCACACAAAACTAAAATTATTTTATAGCCACCATTCAGAAAATGAGCATGTCATACTGCAAAAAATACATGTTTTAATATGGCCTACCACAGTACAAATTTTTCGCCAAAATTGGTAAGTTTGGGTTGATTGTTTCCCAATATATGAAATTAAATCTTTATTTTTTGTTGTTGGGGCTATGTCACAAAATGGCAGAGAAATTAGGCACTGCATGGACAAATATGATGGCTGTAATAGACACCTCGAGCTTCAAAGTTAAGTTGGAATTTTTTCGTTAGTAAAATATACTAAGAAAAAATATTTATACCGCCACCATTTTGAAAATAAGTGCCTAAACTACTTAAAATGTACCAGTTTACACCACCTACTGCAGTACTATTTGTTTGCCAAATTTGATAAAAATCCGTCAATTGTTACCCGAAAAGTGACAAAAATTGTATAGGTACATTCGCATAGCACTAGCTTACAAAATGGCGGTCAAAAGATGATATGTGTAGATACATTTAATAGTTGTAATATTTGCTGCCTACATACAAAGATAAGCTATAAATTATTATTTTGGTATCGTCGATATAGCATTCTTAGCTAAAATAGTTATATGGCCGCCATTTTGAAAATAAGTGTCTACCATGATTGAAACATAGCACTTAGCATCATCTGTCTCATTAATACTTGTTTGCTCAATTTGATAGGAATCGGTTAATTGGATACTGAGATGTGACAAAAACTTTATTTATTCGTATGGTGCTATCTTACAAAATGACCTACAAAAGTAGTTATATGTTGGCATATATTATGCTAGTAAAAGGTACTTTTAATATTCAAATTTTGGTCAAAATTTGTTAAATAGTATGGTAGATAAACCAAATTAACCTAAAATATTTCTATGATTGCCATTTTGAAAATAAGTACAAAATAAAGTTTAGTCACTTACGTTTATTGGTCTATTATAGTACTACTTACGTACCAAATTCGGATAAAATTGGTTTAACAGTTTTCGAGATATAATGTATAATATTATTATTTTCGTTTGGCACTATCATACAACATCAATATCCATTTAAAACTGTAATGCTTTTCGATACTCTACCAGCATACAAAATGTGGTTAAAATCGGTTTAATGATTTCCAAAATATGACACACTAAATTTTAAATGGCCGCCATTTTGAAAGTAAATGCCTGGCATGGTCGAAAATTTAAAAAGTCAGATGTCCTTCCTAAGGCGTATGTATGTAAGTATGTGAACCGAGTTTGGCGAAATTAGGTATAGGTGTTAAAAAATTGAAGGAGGGAGCACAGACATACACAACACACACACATGCACACAGACAGGAAAGTAATCTTATAAGCCTTTCTTTCCTTCGAAAAGTAGGCAAAAAAGGTTTTTTATCCGTACAAATATATGGATTCGGAAGAAAAATTAAAAGAAACAAAACTACCATCAAAAGATAAATTATACTCAAAATTGAACAAAGCACACATCTCTAATTAAGATTATGAACATGCAAAAAATATATGGGAACAGTTCATTATAAAAAATTATGAAGAAGAATATAAAAATAATACAATAAATCTGATGTATTAATTTCAGCTGTTCGACAATTTTAGAGATATGTTATAAAACCCTATAACTTAGATTCTGCATGGTATTATACAGCGCCTGGCTTATCTTGGGATTCAATGTGAAAAATTACTAAAGTTGAAGTAGATAAATTGAATGACTATGATCAAATTTTGTTCTTAGAAAAAGTTATCAGAGGTGGAATTTGTCAGTGCTGTAAAAGGTTTGTTAAAGCAAATAATAATTATAAAAATTATTACAATAAAAATAAGCCCTCCAATTATTTAATATATTTGAAAGCAAATAATTAATATGATTGAGCAATTCTTTCGTGGATGACTAGAATGGATAGTTGGAGAATTAGATCCAGAAGTAGTAGCAATGTATCAGAAATCTACCAAATTATTCAGAAGATGGTTTAATTTTTTAAGTAAATTTAAAATACCGAACTAAATTAAATACTGATTAAAACGATTTTCCCCTAGCTCCAGAAGGAAGAAATAAATTGGCAACAATACTAGAAAATAATCAAAAGTATGTTTTACATCACATAACATTGAAGTTATGTCTTGAATAAGGTTTAAAGTTAAAAGATGTTCACAAGTGTTAAAATTCAAACAATCCAATTGGCTTCAAAAGTACAATTGATCTCAATACACAAATGAGGACAAAAGCAGAAAATTATGTTGAAATGAACTTTTATAAACTGTTGAACAATTATGTTTATGGTAAAACTATGGAAAATATAAAAAAAGAATATACATAAATTTATTGAGTAATTGTGAAAAGATTGAAGAGTTAATTTTTAAATCTGATCAGCTCTTCATATGAATAAAATTTAATAAAAATTTAACAAACCAAGTTACATAGGAATTCCTATTTTATAAATATAAACAGAATTAATGAATAATTTTAACTACAAAGTAATGAAAACAAAATGTGGTAAAAATATTGAATGTGTTATCAAGACACAGATTCTTTAGTGCATAACAAACTGAATATGCTTTTGCAGACATGAAAGAAATTGTAAATGAATTTGACAGAAGTGTTTTTCCACGAAAAATAAATGGAACATATCACAAGTGAACAAAAAAGTTATTGCTAAGATGAAAAATGAAATTTTGTTAAAATTATGGCCGATTTGTTCGGTTAGGTGAAAAAATGTATCCATTCAAAACTGATAAAAAAACTGAAAAGTCAAAAGGAGTTTAAAAAAATCAGTTGTCAAAAATTATAAAACATTTGATGATTATAAGAACTGTCTCTTCGAAGAAAATAAAATATTCAGAAAAGTGAATCTAATAAGATCGCACAAGCGCAAGGTTCATACCGTTCAGTTGAATAAAATATCTTTAAATTATAAAGATGATAAAAGGTTAATTTTATATAATATAATTCATACTTACCATATGGATTCAGATATAAATAACACGGAGAAGACATAAATAGTGAAAAGCAATTTAATAATGCATTAGATATAAATAGTAAAGTATCTGTAAAGAATACATCTGATATAAACGCATCGTTTAGAAAATTAAATAACTGTGAAAATGAATATGGAGATGAAGATGATACAGAATCAGTAAATCAGATATAAACACATTGTTGATTAAATTGAATAATTGTGAAGATGAATGTGGAGAGGAAGATGATTTATACCTAGTAAATAATATGTAAGATGTAAATGTATTATTGAGTGAACTAAATAATTATGAAGATGAATATGGAGATGAAGATGATCCCTATATAATAATATATATATTTTTAACAATAAATGGAATTTATTCTGGATACGAAAAATAACTCCCTTGCATTCATAATGTAAGTTTTCAAGCATACATGTTTATATCTGCAGTGCTTTGATTGCTTAAATGTGATATAGTGTCTATTTTAATTGTTCTATTGACTTATTTTTAACACATAACTTTAACAAAATTTACCTTAAAATTGTAGCATTGTATCATATATGAATATAAATGTGTAATATACACTATAAGTTGGCTTCTACACTGAATAAAGTAATCGAAAGATGAAATAATTCATAAGTAAATAATATGAAATTACATTTCATTGTAATATAAGAATATAAATTTCGTAAACAAAAATTTGTTGGAAAAAAAACTTTATGACTAAGCATCAAATGATCACTCAGTTAATTGTTAATCGTGTAGCTAAATTTCACGGAGTAAATTGTAACTGTAATATGTTTAATCAATAATGCAATGATAACTAAGTAAAAAATATTTTTGAAATATAATTTTCAGAGAAAATAAAAAATGTATACATTAAAATTATATCGGGAGTCTGTAAAATGAATTTGTTCAAAATAATTATGGAGACTCTAAACGAGAGGTTTAAAAATGTTCAGTGACGTTAAGAGTAAATCTTATAGCACAGATTAAAAAGACAGGTTCAATATTTTTACATGCAAAAGTGAAAGACAATTTTCTTTATAATTTTTTTAAGTTAGGTGTTTTTTGCTCTCTACAAAAAATGTGTTAACTTATGTTTCGATAAGAATTTTCAATGTGGCAATTAATAGTGAAGTACACTGAAGAGCCAAAAAAAACTGGTACAACTGCCTAATATCGTATAGGGCCACCGCGAGCACGCAGAAGTGCCGCAAGACAACGTGGCANTACTTATGTTTCGATAAGAATTTTCAATGTGGCAATTAATAGTGAAGTACACTGAGGAGCCAAAAAAAAACTGGTACAACTGCCTAATATCGTATAGGGCCACCGCGAGCACGCAGAAGTGCCGCAAGACAACGTGGCATGGACTCGACTAATGTCTGAAGGTATGCAGGAGGCAATTCACACCATGAATCCTGTAGGGCAGTCCACAAATACATAAGAGTGCTAGGTGGTGGAGATCTCTTCTGAACAGCACTTTGCAAGGCATCCCACATATGCTCAATAGTGTTCATGTCTGGTGATTTAGGTGGCCAATGGAAGTGTCTAAAGTCAGAAGAGTGTTCCTGGAGCCACTCGGTAGCAACTCTCAACGTGTGGGGTGTCGCATTGTCCTGCTGGAATTGTCCACGTCCGTCGGAATGCACAACGGACAGGAATGGGTGCAGGTGATCGGACATGATGCTTACGTATCTGTCACCTGTCAGAGTCGTATCTAGACGTATCAGGGGTCCTATTTCACGCCAACTGCTCACGCCCCATACCATGACAGAGCCTCCACCAGCTTGAACAGTCTCTGTTGACATGCAGGGTTCATTGATTCATGGGGATGTCTCCATACCCGTACACATCCATCCACCCGATACAATTGGAAACGAGACTCGTCAGACCAGGCAACGTGTTTTCAAATGGCGGTGTTGGCGGGCCCAGGCGATGCGTTAAGCTTTGTGTCGTGCAGTCAACAACGGTAAACGAGTGAGTCATCGGCTCCGAAAGCCCATATCAATTATGATCCGTTGAATAGTTCGCACCCTGGCACTTGTTGATGCCCCAGCATTGAAATCTGCACCAATTTGAGAAAGGTTTGCACGTCTGTCACGTTTAATGATTCTCGTCAGTCGTCGTTTGTCCCGTTTGTTCACGATCTTTTTCCGGCAGCAGCGATGTCGAAGATTTGATGTTTTACCGGATTCCCGATATTCACGGTACACTCGTTAAATAGTCGTACGCGAAAATCCAAATTTTATCGCTACCTCGGATATGCTATGTCCCATCTCTCGTGCGCCGTCTATAACACCACGTTCAAACTCACTTAAATCTTGATAACCTGCCATTGTAGCAGCAGTAACCGATCTAGCAACTTTTCCAGATACTTGTTGTCTTATATAGGCGCTGCTGACCACATCGCGTTACTCTGATTGGTTCCGTACTGCTGTTATTTGCATACGCACGCCAATACCAGTTTTTTTTTTTTTGGCTCTCCAGTATAGCTTATAATGTAATTTTACTTTCCTATGGAATCTCTCATTTACAAGTTTTTTGTGGCGCGCTTTGCACAAAATCATAAAACTGGCAGATACCTTGTCGGAAACTCACTTCCTATTGAATAACGCGCTCTGCTCTGTTCCTCTTTCAACCTTGTTCTCCTCCGAGCTGGCTTCACCCCCACCACGACTAGGGCCTCTCCAGATGCTTACTGTATACAACCTCCTTGGTGTTATCCTTTTTGACTCGTGGACTGCCGATATTACAGAAGGAATAAGGGTACCTTGGAGTCTTAGTCCTTTTGGTTGTCTTCCACGAAGATAGCCAGCTACTGTTCCAGGGTATGGTTAAGTCACTCGACCATCCCTTTTGAATGAGGATGTAATGCTGTGGTTCGAGTTTTATTCACTACTAAATTCAACATTACCTGTTGAAAGAGAGTGACTTCAAAATTTCGGCCTTTATCAGAAGGAAGTTCGAATGGTACTCCAAACCTGGAGAAGACATGTTATGCAAGCGAATCAGTTACTATCCCAGTCTCCACCAGGCTATTTGATATTCTGATTCTTAAATTTTAGTAATCAATATCATGAAGCAAGATCAGTACTTAGGAAGAAGTGTCTGCCATAAAGGTAGGTGTGAAAGGGGTTACTATGTTCAGAAGCTCAATGCATGTTACACAATAATTTATCTAGGGCTTGTGCAGAGCCATATTCAAGTATTTCACTGACCTCTCCTTTCCATTCTGAACCTGATATAACACAGCCCCAATGCCTACATCACTAGCATTAGTATCCAGAATGAACTCACCCTCACTACTTGAGAGGCCCAGGACTGGGAAAGATACCAGAATTTCTTTTAGTTTATCAAAATCAGCTACACACTCAGGGACATTGTGCAATTTTCTTTTTGCCTTGCTCAATTCATGAATTGGTGATCATGGTGAATCCAGGCACAAATCGACGGTAGTAAGCACATAAGCCCAGGAAACTCCGCATTTCAGTTTTGTTAGCTGGCCGAGACCAATATATTATTGCTCTGGTCTACTCAGGGTATGTTTCCATCCCATTGGCCTACACAATTTGACCCAAAAAATTTATTTTCTTTTGGGAAAAGTGGCATTTGTTAGGAACAAATTTGAAGTTGGCAGTCGCTACTTTTTTAAACACATAGTCTAGGTGTGTTAGACGCTTTTCGAATCTCCTTCCGGTGACCACAATATCGTATAGATACAATGGCAAATATATGAGGGAAGGACTTTTTCCATCAGATGTTCCAAGGTGACAGGGGCATTGCACAGCTCGAAAGTTATAACTTTGAATTGCCAGGTTCCTTTGCCTTGGGCACAAAACGCACTATTTTCTTTGTCTTCTAGGGCGACCTCGCATTTCTAGTACCTGCTCATCATGTCCAAAGTAGAGTGGGGTTGAGTGAAGAGGTTTGGGAAGCTCTTAACAATGAGGTCTTGAGAGCGAATGAGAGTGAAACAAGTTCAATATGGGGCAGCACCGGATGCAAGGGCGGGAATGGGAAATCCCCGAGGAAATCTACCAACTGGCGGCATCGAATGGCACTATTTCCCCATACGAAAATCCAGGAACGACCCCACAGGTAATCGACACCAGTTCGACTCGGTGGGAGGCGACTAAAATAGAAAACCATTGTGAACCTGCTAGGCTGGTCAGTGTGTCATATATCGTTGAGAGTGTAAAAGAACCTTTCTTGGTTACATTAAGCTGACGACAATCCACATAAAAATTCATAGAGTCATTTTTTTAACAAACACAATGGGAGAAAACCATTAACTAATGTATTGTTCCGTAACATATAACTCCGTCATCTCTTTCAGAATACTCTCAACCACATCATGTTATGCTAGCAGTAATAACCTTGGCTACTGCTTTATTGGCATTGCATCCCTTGTGTCTATGTGGGGGTCAAGCATAATTAGTTCTGCCATGGCCATTTGGTCCACAGCAGAAAGCTGAGACAACCTTCTCTTGTCGCCAGTTGATGTTTTATCTAATTTTTGTTAGAAGTTCCCTCAGAACATCTGTTAAAGGTCATTCGGTAATTTATGGCATCGAAGCTTCAGGAACATTTGGAAGTGCTCGGGAGTCCTGCCTGCTAACCCTTAGCGTTGCCCCATCACATAAATTAATCATCCTTAACTGTAAAACTGCCTGAGTTTGCAGAGACCGAAGCCTTTGCTACAATGACACCATCTGGTAGAATGCCATCTTTATAGGTTAGTTTGGTTATGGCCAACCATACCAAAAAAATTTCCCTATAATCTGCATGGAATTACAATTTCGCTAGAAGCAAGGAGCGCAGTAGACTGACTACACACTACTAGGCAGCTCACCGGCGAAAACAAATCTCGTAGTGTTGACACTACCAACTCGGTATTGTTTGTCCATAGCAACCCCAGTCGTGTGTCAGTACATCACCCCAGTTTGCCTATCACATCATGTCCGAAAAGGCATTCATCCTCCATNTTGCTACAATGACACCATCTGGTAGAATGCCATCTTTATAGGTTAGTTTGGTTATGGCCAACCATACCAAAAAAAATTCCCTATAATCTGCATGGAATTACAATTTCGCTAGAAGCAAGGAGCGCAGTAGACTGACTACACACTACTAGGCAGCTCACCGGCGAAAACAAATCTCGTAGTGTTGACACTACCAACTCGGTATTGTTTGTCCATTGCAACCCCAGTCGTGTGTCAGTACATCACCCCAGTTTGCCTATCACATCATGTCCGAAAAGGCATTCATCCTCCATNGCAACCCCAGTCGTGTGTCAGTACATCACCCCAGTTTGCCTATCACATCATGTCCGAAAAGGCATTCATCCTCCATTTCTTCTATGTAAATATTGTGCTCCATGCTGAGGTTACCAATCTTTAATTGTACCCTTCCCTTACCTCTTATTGGCATGGATTTTCCCTTTACTGTAGTCAAATTGCTCTGCTCCATGCTCTTTTTAGGTGATCACTGGGGGGGGGGGAGACCCAAGGATGTCTGGTTTTACTAACATCACAGTGGCCCCTGTGTCAACGACCATCTGACATGAAATATCATTCAGGCTCCCTTCCACCAATATGGCATTCCACTCCTGTTTCACCAAACACATCTGCAAGAATATTGGGGCCCTCCAGCAATCACCGATTTTTGCCCTTCAAAATCTGTGTTTACAAGTTTCCCGAAGATGTTGCACACTCACCTGCCCCTCGTTACCTGCTTTCCGGTTGCTGCAGAGGGTAGGTGTCCCAGCTGTCCACATAATCAACATTCAGGCCGTTTGAATGGGGGATGGCAAAGCTCTGTAGCATGGACCCTGGAAGCTGCTATATCCCTGATGGTCGTATGCAATTCCTTCAGTGGCATCTTGATGCTGTCATCTTCGTCTTCATTCTGCATCACTGCCCGCACTGGACGTCAAGGCACTTATGCTTATCTTGCTGACACCATTCCAGTGCTCGGGCTAGGGCATCCTGCATATTTTGGGGTGTAGCCAGGCTTACAGCTTGTCGCACCCCCGGTATCGGAGATAGCATCGACGAAGAAGCCGACTGCAATGGCATCGCGTGTCTCCTCGGGGCACCCATCTAGATACAAGTGGGACAGACACATGATGCCGTGTCACAGCTCCTGCAGTTGTTCTCATGGTCGCTGACTGTGACTTTGAATTTGGGCATTGAGGGCATGTCGCAGTTATCGGTCATCGAAAAATAGCTCCAAGGCCGACACCAGTGAGGAGCACTTCAATTTATGTCGTTCTGGCAGAGACTGCAGAATGCTCATTTCAGGGCCCCTCAGTACGGCCGCGAGGTAGTACGCCCACTGCTCGTTAGTCTAACCATTCAGTGGGGCGATCTCGAACTGGTGCTGGTATTAGCGCCAAGGTGTGTCCATTATAGGGGGTGNTTAGTCTAACCATTCAGTGGGGCGATCTCGAACTGGTGCTGGTATTAGCGCCAAGGTGTGTCCATTATAGGGGGTGGGCTTAATTGTGATGTCTTAACCCACCCCTGGCTAAGGCGTACTCACACTGAAAAATTTCCGGGCCTTACCTGCTACAACTGCATTGGCNTGTCTTAACCCACCCCTGGCTAAGGCGTACTCACACTGAAAAATTTCCGGGCCTTACCTGCTACAACTGCATTGGCAGCGACATCCGCCTTCTTCTCCTCGCTGCCCACATTCAACGGCTCAGTGGTGGTCAATCTTAGCTCTTCTTCANGGCAGCGACATCCGCCTTCTTCTCCTCGCTGCCCACATTCAACGGCTCAGTGGTGGTCAATCTTAGCTCTTCTTCGCTGCTACTGTATAAATTCTTGACCTTCCTTTTTGAGGGCACTTGCCTCTTGTTCCACCTTACACGCGACACTGTCCAGTCTTTCATTCACACCATCTGTTTTATTATTTACTAACTCGCTACTCTTTCGGTCTAAATTTTCATTCACACTCTATTTTAGTGTCCAGTTTGTCCACTACTTTGTTAACACTGTCTATTTTCTTGTACAATAGCTCACTCACACTACTAATTTGACTATTTGCATTATCTACTTTCTTGTCTACTGATTCACTACAGACTCATTTAAACTCTCTATTTTGATATTTACAATCTCATTAACAATGTCTACAAACACTCTTTATTTGGCTATTCACAGATTTATTTACAGTATATTTTGCTATTTACAAATAAAAAAATTAGTTTTAAAAAACTGCTTACATCCTACTTTTGACACCAGTGTTACAATTTTCCAAGCTTTGTTGGCTTATCTAAGTTTTTTAAGTGATGGAGGTTTTAAATAAAATAGTTAACAATAAATTCCTAATTTATTTACAAACAATCCAAACAAATACNTTTAAGTGATGGAGGTTTTAAATAAAATAGTTAACAATAAATTCCTAATTTATTTACAAACAATCCAAACAAATACTCTAGACTTAATATCCCAACAATAAATGGCTATCACTTGCTATTTACAAATAATACTTACATAATCGCCATCACCTCACAGAAATTAACACATTCAAACACTTAAAACCAGTCTTTATAAACAGTTTTATAACACCTGCTGAATTACTATTAAAACTATATGTTTGATATTGAACAGTTCCAGTATACACTGCCTGGTCTATATCACTCTTCAATTCAATCCCACCTTGTTTCGGTTCAGCTATCACCAATCTTTCCTGTGCGGAATGGTCTGGAGAGCCCCGAGCGCTCCCATACACAGCCACCCTCTACTCATCGGATACCTTGCTCTCGTTTGTCCCTACCGCCCATACACTCGTCTGCCGCAGTCTCCCATACCGTCGCTTGCCATCGGTTATTACAGACTGCCGACTCTTCAGTTGCAATGGTATTTATAGTGTCGTCGGTGCCCTGGGTCATAACCTCCTTCACACGCAGCGTTGCGCCGATGGAAATGATGACTAGAAAATTTCTGCACATTCTCTCTAGTCGTCAACTCTTCTGGCAAAGGGGAGGGGGCTGTGGCGTCAGTCAGGTGAGCTGTCAATAATTCCCCCGGCCGCCCGGCGACACATCAGTGAATAGGTCTGCCTGGGAATAGGGGAGGGTCGAGGCGGGTCACCCTCCACCACGCCGGGACTTCGCATAACCAGGTAACATGGTATGTGTTGCCGGAATCCGTGCGTAATAATATTGCAATAACTAAACGGTTATGCATGGTTAAGTATTCAACAAAATGCAACTTTAATGAAGTTTCATTGGACAGGGAAAGTTTTAGAAGTGTTAATCTTGTAAATTTTACTAAATTTAAACCATGATGCGTCTTTCAGCAGTTTAAAAATCAAGTGTAAAAAGTATTAGTAAATTTTTTAAATATTTAAATGGGATGTTAGGAAAAAATTTATTCCAAAATATTTCGTATTATTTTACTAGGATAGTAAGCTCTACAACATGAAGAAAATTTTATAATACACTTTTTGTTTATTTTGGAAAAACTTGGAAGGTTCAACAAAACCTGCTCAAAATAATCACATACCATTATATATATATAACACCTTCACACATTACAAGCTTATCGCCTAAGAAACGTGAAGCACATCGTATGTAGTTGTTATGTTTGCTTTATCGTATATTGTTCATGTCCAAATGAATGGCATTTACTCCATTTTTTATAATGCAGCTAAATATGTATTAATATAATTCGATTTTCTTTTGTGCTACCCATTTTGGGTGGCTTTTTATGTTATATATATATATATATATATATATATATATATATATGCCTATAACTTAGCAAAGACGTTCACAAAGTCAGTTATCTTGTCATTGTTCTCATCCTTGAAAACAAACAAAATAATGCATTACTAACACTGATCTCGCATTCGAAAGTCCCCATGCTCGATTCCTGTTATAGCCATCCTTATTTCAGATTTTTACTGTTTTCTGACATCACTAAAGGTGAACGTAGAATGATTTCTTGAAACAGGCAGTGACTGATTCCTTCATCGCTGCCAAATATTCATGCCGTTAGTTCCATCTTTAATGACCTCGCTGCTGACAAGATATAAATTCATAAATGAAAAATCTTCTTTGAACTTGCCTAAACCATCTTGTTCATCGGAGAGTTGCACGGATGCTCTGCCATGTATTCATGTGCGGTGAACTCAAAAACACTTTTCGTCCATATGAATGTGACTNATGTGCGGTGAACTCAAAAACACTTTTCGTCCATATGAATGTGACTCTTAGAAATCTGTAATTCCGAAATCGCATGTAGTTATATTTCAGCTTCAAGAAACTGCCATACTACATCCCTTTTGTCATACTGGTACAGGTACATAAGAATATTTCACAGCTCGATTACTGCAAACCCATTGTTGATGCTTCGATCTAGGAATGTTCGCTTGATGTAAAGTTTCTTCAGTCGGTTTATAATGCACTCCTACTTCATTATTTATGTTTGTGATTGTTTTATATCAGCAGTAAGTTGAGTTGTTTGATGACTTAAAAAATTCTTGTTATGTATCGTTTGCACCTATGTATATTTTTTTTATTCTGAATAATGAAAGTTTTTAGTCAAACTGAATGTTCAAACTGGAGCATACAAGTAAATTTGATGTGTTTTAGTCTGTATTCCAGTGCCTACTTCGTGATCCCTTAATGCACACTGTAACTATTGTCTTCGATCATCACCATCAGTTTCATTTGGCGCGATTCCAGAGGACATTAGTTCAAGGGTAGAAATGGCAGGTGTTTATGTTATGCATTCAGGAAGCTGATATTCGACATCGACCTCCACTATACCCATTCTTGCTACTGTTTAGCACTCGCTTTTGGAGTTGTGTTCTCTACAAGTTGCATGTACACAGTGACAATTAAAGGCCTATTTGTACAATATATTACCATCCAGGTATTGCAGGAACTAGTCGGCTCACTCATAATATATTTGAGGTAAATAGATGTCTGTTTTGTAGTGATGTTTGATGCACAATGGAAAAGTACATTTTCTCGTGACTGGGTGTTATGTTTTGACAGGAATTGGTATCTTATTAGGAAATACAGACTGCGGACGATGAGTCTGAAGTCCTCCCGAAATTTGTTGAGAAACTACCACCAAGTTACTTGGAATATCTTATTACTGTTTCTTGTATGTGAGTAATCATGAACTTCTTGAAGTAATACCCAATCTATTTGATGATGCATTTCTTGTATGAAAGGTTATGGGGAAACACCACTAGTTTCTTTCAGTTTTCAGTAATGGGACAGCAAGGTCTCATGTACTTGCTGCAGAAGACGCTGTGGTCTTACACCTTGTAGTTTTCAGATGTAAATGAGGTAGAACAACATCAGCATTTCTTCAGCTGGCCAAAACGAGAATTTTCCGCAAGTGTAAGCAGCACCATTTTATTTAAAGGTAGAATAAATATCTTTAACATGATATTCGATAACGACAATTACCTCAATACAGTATTTTTCAGCATCTGTTCTCCTGTACAATATGGGTTTCTTAGGTAATGAAAAGGTCAGTGTATAAGGAATTACAACATTCTCTACTTTCTGACACACACATATAGACATATACACTGGTGTGCAAAAATTATAGACGAAGAGCGGAAATTAACATACTAGTAGTACAAACAGGCATGCACATACTGTAAATACAGAAGGCTATAAATCACGAGTGCAGTATATGCTCAGCATTNTAGTAGTACAAACAGGCATGCACATACTGTAAATACAGAAGGCTATAAATCACGAGTGCAGTATATGCTCAGCATTGCAGTGGAAGCTACTGCGCAGTGCACATAAAGGTCAATTACGTCGAGTTGCTGTCTGATGTCTGACATTGCCAACGAACAGTTTCATAGACAACATATGGACGATTTTACACGAGGTAAAATCATTGGGAAGTTGAAAGAAGCTCGAAGTGTGGCTGGTGAGGCCGAGGAGTTCGGACCCACACACAGCATCGTGTCACAAGCTTGGACAGCATTTCGAACGACAGGAACAGCTGCACAAATATTTTTAGTAGTGGTCGTCCACGAACAACCACACTGACAGAGGACGGCCAACATATTGTGAAGAGAGATCGGTGAAAGACAGAAGGTGAAATCGCAATACACATGCAACGCACTACTGGGTGCCCGATATCGCGTTTTACCATGCCCGAGAAACTGCACAAGGTGGTTTGTTCACTCGGCGATCAGTACAGTGTGGTTCTGGGGATGCAAGGACTGTGGAGCCCAACAAGTGTTATTTACGGATGAGAGCCAATTTAGCATCAGTAGAAATTGCAGAAGTCTATATATTTCGGGAGATTGGGGAACATGAAATCACCCCTCCAAATTCTTCGAAATGCACTGGTTTGCAGGGGGTGGAGTTCCCGTTTGGGTAGGTATAATGCTTGGTGGCCATACAGAGCTCCACATTTTTCAAGGAGGTTTAATAACTGGTGTCTGCTGTCGTACCAAGATTCTCCTTTCTTTTACGGGTTGCTGTGAGTCCTTAGATTCTCTTCATGGGCGACAGTGTTACACCTCATCGTACAACTGTCACTGAGCTGTTGTGGAGTGAAAATAGTCGATGCATAGATTATTCCACACGGTTCTCGGACCTAAACCCAATCGAATATGTGCGGGACATTGTCGAGAGAACCCTGGCAGCCTGTTGCCAACTGCCAGCAACGGTGCTGCGATCGGTGCTGCAAGAATAATGGGCCATGATGTATTAAGATTTCGTAGACAACTTCATGCTGAGAATGAACAGATAGCGCACATCATGCATAGTAGTCAGGGGTGGTCATATCTCCTACTTAGGACTACATTTTTCTTGCCTGCCACCTGTCACACGGACGTTTCTGTCTTCTGTTCTGCTATGTTCGGAACCCATTTTTGAATAAACGTCCTTAATATGTTTTGGATTCTTTTCTTGGTTAGTGCTGTTCACCTTCCCCTTACACTTACATCTTGACAATGTTATTTNTTAATATGTTTTGGATTCTTTTCTTGGTTAGTGCTGTTCACCTTCCCCTTACACTTACATCTTGACAATGTTATTTCATACTTTGTTGTACCTATTTGAAATACTGCTGTGCGATATTACATATGGAAACCTGCCCTTCATTAATTATTGCANCATACTTTGTTGTACCTATTTGAAATACTGCTGTGCGATATTACATATGGAAACCTGCCCTTCATTAATTATTGCACGCCAGTATATAAAAAGGTAGGTGTTTTCACATACTGCATGTTTTCACTGTAACTTACGATCATATTATAATAACTGTGGTAGTTACTCTGAAGGAATAAAGACTGCCTAAAGATATGCTGAGAAATTAGGTAAATACGAAGAAATGTGCATGGAAAGAGTTTCGTTCCTTTAGTTCCGCAAATGAATTGTAACCATGAAGAAGTGTGGCCAGGGAAAATAATTTAGTATTAAATGCTGGAACAGTGTTGGCGCATGCAAATTATATAATTTAGGATAATAATTCTTTCTCACAAGATGGGTACAACCTTTCGACCTGAACTGCCTTACTTCTACCCCTGGTCGGCTTCACTTCACGCTAATTACTGGCATTTAGTATATATTAAGCTACCAGAAGAAATACAAAAATTCCAAAACATGTGTAGAAGTTTAGTAAAAAGAAAGTAGACGACANATATATTAAGCTACCAGAAGAAATACAAAAATTCCAAAACATGTGTAGAAGTTTAGTAAAAAGAAAGTAGACGACGAAAGAGAGTTTCAAGTACACATAATCTTGACAGAAGACAATAATAAACGCCCGAACATTCGATGGGGGTCGTGGTGGTGTAGTGGTCAGACTACATGCCTCCCACCTAGGCGAATCGGGCTCGATTCCCCTGGGGGTCGCTCCCGGATTTTCGCACGTGTGAATCGTGCCGGACAATGCCTCTGGTTGGTGGGTTTNATATATTAAGCTACCAGAAGAAATACAAAAATTCCAAAACATGTGTAGAAGTTTAGTAAAAAGAAAGTAGACGACAAAAGAGAGTTTCAAGTGCACATAATCTTGACAGAAGACAATAATAAACGCCCGAACATTCGATGGGGGTCGTGGTGGTGTAGTGGTCAGACTACATGCCTCCCACCTAGGCGAATCGGGTTCGATTCCCCTGGGGGTCGCTCCCGGATTTTCGCACGTGTGAATCGTGCCGGACAATGCCTCTGGTTGGTGGGTTTNTCGATTCCCCTGGGGGTCGCTCCCGGATTTTCGCACGTGTGAATCGTGCCGGACAATGCCTCTGGTTGGTGGGTTTTCTCAGGGATCTCCCGTTTCCTTAACCCTTCCATTCCAGTGCTGCTCCATACCTCGTTTCACCCTCATCGATTCTTAAGACTTTGATGTTAAGAGGTGCTGAAATCACTCCACTCTCCACCAAACATTCGACAAGACAAAGCACAAAAAAGTATCACTACAACACATGTACAAAAACAAAAACACAACCGGTACCGATGGTGACAGAACGCCAACTCTCTGCTGGTCGATTATCAACTCGGCCGAATGTGAACAGTCACTTTGCAGCACGTGACTGATGAAAACACCCGAGCACGCTAACCGAAGTCTCACGACTAACCATCTGTCGAAACGCCCGAGCACTGCCGGTCACTGGCAAGTCACAGAAGAAGCCTCCATGTACCATTTATTTACTTTCTTCCTGAACAAAGAAGATTTCACTACTCGCATGCCTTGTGTTAAGACATTTCGAGCTGGCCAGTGCTTCAAGCGTAGAGCCGTTTATGCTACATCTAGTTTTTACACCCTGAAATAGGACACCGCCGTACATTATATTTATTATATTAATGTTCATTTATTTCAAGTACTGAAAGCTTACATGCTCATTATACCAATTTCAGGCATACTGGAACATTTTTGCAAGGATAGGTATTAGTTTAAACCATTCTCGATGGAAGTAAACTATGTTTGAAACACCACCAGCAACATTGAAGCAGTATTAGATGTTGGCAAATTTCCAATTACCGATTAGGGAATCAGCTACCTGACAGAAAACAACATGCTTCGACTGAACGACAAAAAAGGAAGTGATTGTGGTTGTTAATATCTTCTAAATTTTTTAAACACTTCGAACATGGAAGCTTTAAAATTATGTTCTAGCTGCAAGTTAGCTTTTAGCCATCCCTTGGACGAGAAACGATTTCAGTAGGGAATCGAATCCTTTGCCAACTGGTTACCAAACAGGTAAGTGAATAATTATTGTGAAATGAGTGAGCGAAGAGAATTGTTCGGCCCTTAACAGCGAGGTCTTGAAAGCCGATGAGGGTGATTGAAGTGAGTATGGATTATCACCGGAATGAAAGGGCGGGGAAAACGGGAGATCCCTGAGGAACCCCGCTGACCAGCAGCATTGTCCGGCACGATTCCCACATGCGAAGATCCTGGAGTGGCCCGGCCTGGGATTGAACCCGGCTCGCCTTGGTGGGAGGCGAGCAAGCTGACCGCTCAGCCACAGCGGCCCCTGAATAGTTAGACATAAGAGTTTAATGTGAGGAGTCATCTGTACAATAAATGGTTTTNGCTCAGCCACAGCGGCCCCTGAATAGTTAGACATAAGAGTTTAATGTGAGGAGTCATCTGTACAATAAATGGTTTTCATTTTAGACCTTTAAGACGGAACTCTACACTAATAGAGTAGTGTCTCGTAATACTAATAAGTCGTCAAAGTAGCAAATGTTACTTGAACACTAGTAGGAGAGAAATTCTAAATAAGTGAAGTGATCTGTAAGCTACCTCCCGCATGGTAAGATATATATATATATATATNGTAGGAGAGAAATTCTAAATAAGTGAAGTGATCTGTAAGCTACCTCCCGCATGGTAAGATATATATATATATATATAAGTATGTCGAAGTAATATTCATATATCATAGTTCTTTTTTTACAAATGATTTGTCAATTACAACCACTGCAATATGTAGTTCATAATAGTTCAGAATTTGTAATTTTTAGCGAATTCTCTATTTTGTGAATGTTTACAATAGTTCAAGAGGTATATGTGTTACTTATTATGACGAATTTTTGTAACATAAATATATCCTTGGCTAGTCAGCGGGATTGATGACGATTGCCCACTTCTCGCCACCTTGGTATCCTTCAGTTTTCGTATATTAAATTTCTAATCTGCAATTTTGGGAAAAATAATAAATTTTGAGGTTATTAACATTTAATTGTATGGTAACTACGCGATAAGCATAAATAGAAAATATTTGTTTTTCGTAATAATACTTAAGTAACCTAAATGATTACAAAAAATAATATAAATGCCGACCTGAACAGGATATATCGACAAACCAGTTACAAAATTTTCCCTCACAACCTTAACTTTTCTGTTATCTTTTGCATTCAAAATTAGTTACATCATCTGTATAAATGTTATGTGGATTTCGGGATATCAGTTAAATAAGCATTCATTTCCCCCTGTATTACATCCCTATATTATTGCAAATAATGTGATACTAAAATTGCTACAGACTTAAGTTATGTATTTTTAATGGATGGTTAAATCGTTTACGATTACAGGTAGAATTTTACAGAACTTCACGTTAGTTGATTTGTGAAAGTTGATAATATCAATTGTCGCATATTGATTCAAAAACAAGTTACTAAAATATTTGAAGTTGCTTGCAATTTTGATTCTTTGGTTATCATAACTATGTAATAATTACATTGCTGTAAACATTTTGTATGTGAAATTGTGTACTATTTAATGTATATTTTCTCAAAATTAAAATAAAATTTATTTTCTATGTGGTTCAATGGAAGAGACNAATTGTGTACTATTTAATGTATATTTTCTCAAAATTAAAATAAAATTTATTTTCTATGTGGTTCAATGGAAGAGATGTAAATTTTGACTTCGGTGCAAACGGCGTTAATTCAGCAGCGCCAGTACAAGACATTTGTAGAATGGTTAAACACTATACCAGTTAAATTTCGATTCCGGAATTTTCGGGAGCTGTTCGACTGGATCGTGGCGTGTTCTCGGGCACTAGCACACACAAGGCATGCAACGCCGTCTGCCGCAGCNAATTGTGTACTATTTAATGTATATTTTCTCAAAATTAAAATAAAATTTATTTTCTATGTGGTTCAATGGAAGAGACGTAAATTTTGACTTCGGTGCAAACGGCGTTAATTCAGCAGCGCCAGTACAAGACATTTGTAGAATGGTTAAACACTATACCAGTTAAATTTCGATTCCGGAATTTTTGGGAGCTGTTCGACTGGATCGTGGCGTGTTCTCGGGCACTAGCACACACAAGGCATGCAACGCCGTCTGCCGCAGCTGGAGGGACAATCACGAGAGATGTTTCTGGATGGGTGGGTGAGGGAATGTAAAATAGGACGAGGCATGACATTATCACGAATCAGGGTTTACAGTATTTATGGCGGAAAAGTTATTGGACGAGGCATGCTATGCGAAGAGACGGCAGTAAATATTTCGTGCTGTTAAAGTTCTGTAAGAATTCCGCAAAGATAAATACACATTCGGGAAATCACAAGACAACAGCTCCATCTCCAGGTGGAAAGGGCAGGGGCATTCAGCAGTCGCAGTACAGAGTATTTTAATCACGGGTGCCCTAGCAGCCCAATCTGATGTTGAATAATCACGAGACACTCGCGAAAGTAGTTTCTATCGAATGCGTGACCAAAGCAACAGTAATGTGCTTTCATGAAACATATTTTCCTGACCGTGCATTAATGGGCAAATATTATTTAAACTTCTTTGTTTTAAAACGTATTACAAGGATACCTAATAATTTTCCAGTAATATCTTAACCTCGTTTTATATACCTTTACCTTATATCACCGAGAAAGCTGGCTGTGTTACTACCATAAATCCACAAAGTTCTGGGAACTTATGTCAGCCCTGAAGGGTTTCGGTTCACACTTTCATAGGTAAATAAATATCAACCAGCTGAGTCTCACTACAACCGCAATAAAACACTATGCCAACACTTATCAAGTCACCTTACTGTTCATAAAATGTGGCACACCTACAATGAGGAAACTCCACTCTCTCTTAATGTGAAGTTTCCTCCTTGTAGGTTTCAACATGAGTTTCAATACTCCTGCAACAGATGCAGACTTGACCTGTATGCGTTTACAGGAAATGATGAAACACACAGATACCTCCAAATTGGAAGTACAGCTTAACAAAGGCTTTCTATCAATTGTTGATAACAGAAAAGTCAAACACATTTGTTTTAAGTATTGATTTAAAAAAAAAAAATTATACTTTCAGAAATATTCGACCAATCTGTATTCTAAAGCAAGCAGCTATACAGATACAATTTAACCAAACGTAAAAGGAATTCAACTTCACGACAAAATAAGGAAACAGTATTTATTTACGATTGGCTTGAAAAAAAAATGTACTAAGGGTTCTGATGTAATTGCATCTGTGGAATACAATATGTCATGTTGAAATTATTTGACAGGNAAAAAAAATGTACTAAGGGTTCTGATGTAATTGCATCTGTGGAATACAATATGTCATGTTGAAATTATTTGACAGGTTATGACACAACATACCAATGATAGCGGTGGACAAAAGAAAATTAGCACTACGGTAGACATACTAGGCCATTGACTTTCCAAAAATGCACCCTGCAACATAAAGAACATTAACCAAATATTCCACGTGGTTGGCTATTCATTCTTACCTCCGGATCGGGTATTCNACCCTGCAACATAAAGAACATTAACCAAATATTCCACGTGGTTGGCTATTCATTCTTACCTCCGGATCGGGTATTGGGGGAGAATAGAACAAGTTGTGAAAAAACGGAACACTATCATAGACGCTGAAGAATATGCTGAGATCTTCTGCAAGTTAGGNGAATAGAACAAGTTGTGAAAAAACGGAACACTATCATAGACGCTGAAGAATATGCTGAGATCTTCTGCAAGTTAGGTACAGTTTTTGGTGTAGGCACAAGAGGAATAAAGTTTTTTGGACTGAAAATCAGTAGTGTCTGAAAACATGAAGCCCCCTGATAGCAAGTTTTTTTNCAAGAGGAATAAAGTTTTTTGGACTGAAAATCAGTAGTGTCTGAAAACATGAAGCCCCCTGATAGCAAGTTTTTTTTCCTGCGCAAACGAATTTGTTTAAAATAAATATTTCTGGTACGATTGTCATTAAAGGTGTGAAGTAAATTACCGCACTAATGTATTCCAGTCCAGGGGAATCATTAAGAAGGATAAGTGTTTGCTGGGATAAGTCTTGCGGTAATAGAAAAAGGACAATGTGGGAAACGTAATCCTCACAAGCTTCACGATGTGGACATCTTTGTTGAGCGTATAGTAATATTGTTGACACCCTTTTCATATGTTAATTTTTCAATAGGTCATGGAAAGCACTTAAATAATTTGACATTCTCAGATCGAGACCAAGAGTCAATGAATAAATCAATTTGTAAGCAAAAACAAGATTAAAACTGCTTTGTTACAAAACCAAGGAAATACCATAAAGGCGACCTGGCTGCGCGACCGCCGAGAAAGCTCACGTTATATGAGACAAGGCGCACTTGGTCGCGGCGACTCAGGATCCCGAGCGTCGCACAGGCGCCAACCAGCCAACACTCGCTCTTAGTCGTCATTATGCATTGCTGATTGTGCTGCGAGGGATTTGATGAATGCACTTTAACAAAACAAAAGTCTTGTAAATTTTATTCTGAACCTTTTATCAAGGAAATTGAAAACCGCCCAGCCGTTTGGAATTTATCATGCAAAGAATACAGCAAAAAATATGTTAAAAGAAAATGTTGGCAATACGTAGTCGATTTATTCATTGGTGCAGAACTCTCAAAAGCTGAAAAAGAAGTACTAGGTAACACATAGTATTGAAGTTACGAATAAATAATATTAAAGGACATGTTATTGTATTTTTGCCATGTAGAAGGGTTATTCTAATATTTGTGTGTATTTATTGTAACAAGTTATTATATTTTAACAGTTTGAATACTTTAGATACACTTATCGGTTTAACTATAATCCAAAATTTACACTTTAAATAATATTTTCATACATTTAAGTAGGGCATATTTACGATAGGTTCCTGCCAAGCAGTAACAAACGTTTTAAAGAAGAACTTTAAATGTATTTGTCCTGCCAGCCAACTCTTCCTTCATTTTCGAAATACTCGGCCAAAATGTCACTGTATTTTAATGATGGCCGGTTTCTTCGCTCCAAATCACCAACCGGCACTGCATACACACCTTGTTGAGGACCTCCAAGTGTATCTTCAAATCTATATTTATCTCTTTTGCCTACGTAATTGTGAAGAACATAGCTTGCCTTGATGATTCCACTTTGAGTGGGCGATGGAAAATACGCCACTTGTTAGTCAATATGGCAAAAGTACACTCTATAAAATGTCTGGCTCGGGACAGTCTATAGTTAAATATCCTCTTTCGGTCACTCAAATACTTGCCGCCATAAGGACGCATAAGGTGCACTGATAACTGAAAAGACTGTTTTCAGGGAGATTAAAATCGTTGTCCATCTCAGCATCGTAAAACTGAGAGTTCTTCAAGATGGTAGAGTCACGTTCTTTACCGTCTGCACCAACGTTTATAGCAACAAAACTATAATTAGCATCACATACTGCAACAAAATGAGAGAAAAGTAGTGCTTGTCATTAAAGTTGACTGAACCAGAATGGTGTGGTTTTGTTACTCTAATATGCTTACCATCTACTGCTCCAACACAGGAAAGCTTGCGCGTATTATGAATCCTTCGGCAATTTCCAGCCATTTCTCTCTTGTGGGCTCTGGTAGACAGTCATTTTTTAGAACTTCACATATGAATTCACAGACTCTTTGGACTATATCTCTAGTTGTAGTATATCNACATATGAATTCACAGACTCTTTGGACTATATCTCTAGTTGTAGTATATCCAAGTCGATAGGCGTAATGATAGTCCACCAAATTGCATCCTGTAGCAAGATAACTGTAAAAAAACGAGACATATGTTNATTATGAATCCTTCGGCAATTTCCAGCCATTTCTCTCTTGTGGGCTCTGGTAGACAGTCATTTTTTAGAACTTCAGATATGACTTCACAGACTCTTTGGACTATATCTCTAGTTGTAGTATATCAAAGTCGATAGGCGTAATGATAGTCCACCAAATTGCATCCTGTAGCAAGATAACTGTAAAAAAACGAGACATATGTTNAAGTCGATAGGCGTAATGATAGTCCACCAAATTGCATCCTGTAGCAAGATAACTGTAAAAAAACGAGACATATGTTTAGTGTATAAATCTTAAGATTAAATTGACTGAAATTAAGTTTATAACACGCACCCCTTGCTTTAGGTGCAAATCCTCAAAAGAAATGGAAACACATTTGGGATAGTTAGAGCAGAGAGAAGAGGCGACAGAAGGACATCAAAAGTGGATCAGGTACACATCGCTACAGCCCGTATGTGCAAGCTAGTCAGCTACCTTTTCTAAGTAAGTGCTCCTCTCAAGTCAATACAACAGGCACAAAATGCAAGAGACTGCTGACACCGTTATTGGTGGCCCCCACGAAGGTGTGGAAGAACCATATGACAGTGGTAGGTCTGGAAGAAAGAATATGGCTAGGAGGAAGAAGCAAGAGAATGCTGATGCATATTTAGCATGCACCCTGAAAGCTTCGTTGCAGAGCAGAGTTGAAAGAGAACATATTTTTACAACTGATGCTGACTGACAGTTCCTGCTGTCTCTGTTGTCCCATATGAGGAAAGTTCCACAATCTTGAAAGCTGGACACTCAGATGGAGATACTGGATATCATCAGGGAGAATGTGGATTATGTACCAGGATATGATATTTCCTGCTCCCATCCAACACCATCTGCTGTGTCGCACAATTATGTATCGCCACAGACAACATACGAATCGTCAATGGCTCTTCCTGTCCATTGACAAATTAATCACGATACATATCCAAACACTTCGTGGCATACATCCAACAATCACGGTAATGAACAATCCTCTGGGAGAAACTGCCACCGGATAGAGAGCGCTTCCTCTACACAGTCTTTTGAGTCGAACGATTCTGTGGACTCTTCTCATTCGGAAATACTTACGTATTTTTAATTAAAAAATGTAGTGAAATGTTTTTTATAAGTGCGACAGCTGAACACCCATAAGATATTTACCTCAGAAACATACCTTTTATCCATAAATTACCAGATTTTTTAAAATGTGGTTTTAGTTTAAACGAAATTTCTATCAAGTGTTAAACTAAAATTGTTTTGTGTACTCAATGTGTATGTTTCATTCATTACCCAGAATAATAATTGAACACCACTTAAACTTTACGTTAAAATATGAAACTGTATTCTAACACAATTTAAATACTGTGCATTAAAAATAAATTTTTATTGTTTAACAGTGATAATTTTACTCACCGCAATGTCACTTTCAGTTTCATTTCCGGACATGCTGCCNTAAATTTTTATTGTTTAACAGTGATAATTTTACTCACCGCAATGTCACTTTCAGTTTCATTTCCGGACATGCTGCCTTTCTCATTGGTATATTACAACCTTTCAGAAGATCTTGTAATGCAAAAATAATATCGTCAAATGATTGTACGGACATCCTTGTGAAGTTAAAAAACGTTTCTAATTTGTCTAAGGTCATGATCAAATATTGCAAATATTCCCATTTGATAGCGTGTTTGTAACAAAGGATGCACCTATAATATCTTCTTCCTTTCATTTCTATGCTTTTTCATTAAGTATCAAGCTGCTGCTACTTGATCCGCACTCATTGTCGGACTGTCAGAATGCTGGCTGAAACATCCTGATCGCACGGCCTGGTCTGCTTTCTGGTCGCGACGGCGACGGGTCGCACGGCCAGCTCACCTAGTGCGCGGTCTCCCTAACTGCTTTGTTGCTTTTTTATGTTCCAAACCTCACCTTATCCATCAGTTGCTGCTCCAAAACTAGTCCTATCCATAGTTTAGTTCCAGAAATTTCCTTATCCAAAATAAAATCAGAAATAATTTGAAATTATGTGAAGTACCATTTTTTACATTGATGTATTTTGTTTCTTTTTACCCAAATGAAGATATTTAGCTATACCGACACTGTAAAATGTAGATAGTTTTATTTTAACTTGAGTATATTATAGTGGTGTTGCAACTAGGTCGGATGAGGTGTAAACGTGTTTTTAACACCTATTTACAGCAATTGTTTTCTAACCGCAAAGCTATCTACGTTTGTTCTAATAGTGCTAATAGCAAAAAAATAAAATATACAGTCATGTTCGAACACGGAGAGTGGTTACTGCGCAGCTGACACATATTCCCTCAACGGACTGCACTGTGGGTTATTTTTTGCAGGTATATGCTAATGCAGTTCCCCATCATTACCTCACCAACTGGAATAAGATCGTTATCATTTTCGGTGCTCTAAAAAATAGACTGTATTATTATTCCCCTGGGTAAACTGGAACCGTAAGTTTAACATAGTTTTAATACCAGTGAGGAGAATAAGGCATATATTTGTGCATCAAATTATATAAAGGCTAGTTCTGTCGGACACATTAGATCACTGCAAGCTGCACATTTTGGTGGGGTAAATAAAAAAGTAAATTAAAAGGCATTCTCATTAAATAATCTATTTCATTACATTTGTTTTCCAAACTTAGCCTACTTCCGAAGAAAACATAATCTTATGAGATTACCTTTCTGTGTCCACGTGTTCGAGCGCGTGTCCCTTCAAGACTACTGAACACGTGTGCCAATTTTCACAAAACGCGGTATAATTATACGTAGTACAGTCAATAAGTTCGTGATCTGGCTCTCAGAGTGTAGGCAGCCACGCGCCATGGCAATTGTCAATAAGTTCGCGGACTGGCCGCATAGTTTCGCTGTGGTGCACTTCATCAGATAGGTTGCACCACGGCCAGGTAGGTACGTACGCTACAGTGTAAGTGTAACGACTGCCTCAGTTGTGAAGGGTAGTTAAATAAGAGTGGCAGAAAACGTGAATGTCACAGTTTGAGCAACGGAACAACGTCAAATTCTGCAAAAGTTTGCAAATTCACTAGCGAAACGTTTCAGATCATGAAATTCGGTACGGTGACGACGCCGTGGGCCACAATGATGTGTTTAAGTGGCACCAATGCTTTTCGCAGGGAAGACGATTTTGAGGACGATGGATGTACTGGTCGGTCACGNTGATGTGTTTAAGTGGCACCAATGCTTTTCGCAGGGAAGACGATTTTGAGGACGATGGATGTACTGGTCGGTCACGAACGAGCTGAACTGACCGGAAGATCGAATAAGTTGCAACGTTGATACGTGACAACCGCACCCAAATGGCAGCAGGAGGGATTATCCATAGAACGTGCCACCAAATATTTTCGGATGACCTGAACATGTCGCGTGTTTCACAGCGCGGTGTGCCACGCCTCGTGACGCAAGACCAATGCAATGACCACATGACTGTTTGCGGTGACCTGATGCTGTTGACGACGATGGGGCGTTTCTCAACCGCATCATAACAGGGAACGAAAATTGTTTTTTCTGTACGATCTGCAACTGAAGCGACAATTGGCCACCTGGAAATCGCCATCTCCGCCATGGCAGCAAAAAACCACGACAAGACAGTGTGAAAGGTAAGGTGGTGCTTGAACTGTTCTTTGACTCATTGGGCATTATTCATATGGAATTCATCTCACAAGAAGAAACTGTAAATATGACCCGCTACGTGGAGATCCTCCGCCGTCTACGCGATGCCATTCGTTGTATGCGTCCTGAGCTGTGGCGCAGGAATAACTGGCTGTTACTACACGACAACGCCCCTGCACAGCGATCTGTTCTTTTCCAAGAGGAACTGGCAAGGTAACAGGTCACCATGTTGCCACACCTCCGTTCTCACCTGATATCGTACCATACGATATTTTCTCTTTCCTCGCTTGAAAGCACATCCACATGTGCGTGGATTTCATTCGGCTGAGGNCCACATGTGCGTGGATTTCATTCGGCTGAGGAGATAATCATTGCCACAAGAGAAGACGTACAGAATCTTTCTGCCAATACCTTTCAGCAGTGTTTACAACAGTTATATCAACGTTGGCCGACATGCATGGCGGCAAACAGTGACTATTTTGAAGGATGGTTTGCATTTATGTAAGTGGACACTGAGGTGCGTGGCTGCTTACACTCGGAGTGCCAGCTTAAGAACTTATTGACTGCGGGAGTACGTTCAAAGTGGTGATAATGTAAATATTTAAGGTTAGACTGCCATCGAACCACTTTACATGTTTCAAACAAACTTGATACACTGGTTGTGCCTATTACGAGCATAAAATACGCTGATTCACAGACTATCAGTTTGGAAGACAGTATCACCTAAAATCTTTTAATTTCGGGAAATATTTAACCAATTACTGACAAATTTGATACCTGCAATGATGCCCAGGGAGGTTTTCTCCATATTCTGCATGCTCATGGCAGCCATTTTGTCAGCCAATACCCCGGATGATCCCTACGACGACGCCCCGACCCCAGATTTTGGTACATCAGACACGTATTTACAAATTTACAACGTTATAAATATGTATGTGTCTAACAAACAATTAGACTTATTTCAACAAAATATTGTATGCTGATGGTTTATTCATAGCTTTTGTCTATCATCTTATAAGACAGTGTCTCCTAGAACATAAACTTGTTAATTAATTTCATTTATTACCGAAACTAATACCAGAAATTAACATACCAACAACACTATTACTGATAGCGTGAAATAAGTAATTGTAAATGGTTTTGTTACTTATTTTTGAAATTACTGCTTCGTAAAATTTGTGTTAAATTTTATACCTCTGGAATAAATACACTGATATGGACTCATCTAGGCATGCTCGTAGTCNTCGTAAAATTTGTGTTAAATTTTATACCTCTGGAATAAATACACTGATATGGACTCATCTAGGCATGCTCGTAGTCCTTATTGTGTGCAATAAATACACGATTTGATAAACATCAGTAGTGTGTCATGTTGAAAGACCTTACCTGAAATACAAACTAAATGTCATCTCAGCAACATCTCAACCAGTTCCTACCACATTTTGCATGCAAACAGTATACTACGGAAGGCCACCTAACATATTTGTAATGTGGTCTCAGTTTTTGAGGCCGTGGCGCTATTATCATACTGTTATGTTATATGTCACATATCTGGTCCCATTTAACAGATGTAATTTAAACTTTGTGTGCTGATGAACCTACTATGCGTATTAATTTATCTTAGTAATAGCTACACTCATGTACCATTTTGGAAGGCACTGCCACAAAAAAATGTTAAAACCTTCGTTTAAAGCTTAACAACTACGGTACTTAACCTCTCACTATCAAATCTGTTTGTTAATTTTTTTAACACACGCAATTCTACTATCTGAACGTTTGAGTACCTCATTGAAATTCCTGTCATATACCGGATATTTTGTAACAGCATCGACAAACTCCAGCAGGTTATTCCTTACGAAAATATAAGACGAAAATGTGTATACAATACACTTTCCCTCTAAAATAATTTTTAAGGGAGATGTGCGCCCCTACAAAATTCTAATTTAAAATGCCTTCTTGCGTACTGGTGTTGCCTACCTGCCAGGCAACAGACATTATGTTTCGAGAATTACGTATGTATTACTTAAAAACTGTTCACCTGAAAGTGTTCCGAGAAGACGACCTTTTTTGTTCATTTAAACATTTAATGCAGGACCATTTACGACGAGTGACTATCCCTCATCAAGTTATGCCCAGAGAGCATAANGTTCATTTAAACATTTAATGCAGGACCATTTACGACGAGTGACTATCCCTCATCAAGTTATGCCCAGAGAGCATAACATTTGACAAACCCATATATGCTGGCTTTGTCGTACTTGACCTGTCGAAGACTCTCATGTATCGCTTATACTATGACGTGATGAGAGTGTGGTATGGGGATAATGTTNCGTACTTGACCTGTCGAAGACTCTCATGTATCGCTTATACTATGACGTGATGAGAGTGTGGTATGGGGATAATGTTGGTCTTGCATATACATATACAAATTCCTATATGATGGAGATCACCTGCCCCGACTTCTACAGCGACCTCGTCTCATACCCGACACTCATGTCTGAGTTCGACACCAGCACCTACGCTCCCACTCATCCCTGCTACTCACCAGTCCACGCCAAGGCTCTCTCTCTCTCTTTCTCTCTCTCTTTCTCTCTCTCTCTTATTGGCAAATATAATTATGAGTGCAGAGGTAACAATATGGTCGAGTTTGTCGGGCTGAGGGCGAAGCTGTACGCATATCGCTGTCGCGATAAGGAAGTAAAGCGTGCGAAGGGGATACAAAAGAGTGTTGTAGAGAATACGATAACACTTGACGATTATCGGTATATCCTTTTGGCCCAGCACAACATGAGAATGCAGGTCAATATTATTAGGTTGTACCATCACGAAGTATATACTGAGCGTGCCAACAAGTTGGCTCTTTCGTGTATGGATGACAAGCAGAAGGTCCTGGACGATGCCATAAATACCACCCCTGTGGTTATCATACCTAAACAAAACAGCTCTGAGCCAGGCACTTATCGTTATATATATGTCTGTCTCTGGATAGAGTGTTTTTCCAGCAGTGTACTAGAGCACGTGCAAGTGTCGTATTCCTTTTGTCAGGTATATTGTCGAGGGTGTTGGTAGCCACATGTCTCATTTAGCATACTGTAGCACATGCAAGGGTAATTTCTTCTTGCCAGGTATGCTGACTGGTAGCTCATACAAGATGCACTTTCTTATCTTGTCAGGTATGTCATCAGTATTTCCTGTGGTATACTAGAGCACATGCAAGAGTCGTCGTCTTGTCAGATATACTATTCTGTGCAGTCTGTTCCAGCATACTGTAGCACATGCAAGAGTCTCATTCTTCTTCTTGCCAGGTATGCTGGCTAGTAGCATGCTGTAGCTCATGCAAGAGTCAATCTTATCTTGTCAGGCATGTTACCGGTATGTCCTGTACATTTTTATTCCAGAGGTATACTGTAGCACATGCAAGCATCGTCTTGCCAGGTATGCCACCTATGCTGTTGGTGGTTGTTGTTTCCAGCATACTGTAGCACATGCAAGAGTCATATTCATCTTGTCAGGTGTGTGGCTATTTTGTCTTGTTTGTTTTCATCACACTGTGTTGGCGACACATACTGTAGTGCTATCCACCCTCCTCTATCTCCCTTCTGTACTCTTTCCCTTTGCTATAATCTGTCTATGCGTTCATCTGTTCGCTTTGTTTTCTTTTAGATGGTGATTTGCTGTGTTGTAAGCCACCTGTACACTATAGTTATGACATTTCCAAGGAAATATTGGTGACGTCACAAACATAGTGTACTTCCCAGTTCCAAGCCCGGGGGCCGTCTGCATGCTCATACCATGTAGACAGTAAGTGCGAGGGCAATGCTGCGAGGTGTAGGTAAGTGGTGTAGGTAAGTGTGTGTGTGCTCGTGTGTGTGTTTGTGCGGGTGTATGTTCACATGTGTGTGCTTGTGTGTGCATGCGTGTGTGTACATGTGTTTGTGTGTTAATGTGTGTGTGTTTGTGTGGGTGTTTGTTTGTGTGTGTGCATGTGTATGTTCGCATGTGTGTGTTTGTGCGGGTGTGTGCATGTGTGTGTGTGCTCGTGAATTTGCTCATGTGTGTGTGTTTGGGCGGGTGTGCATGTGCATGTGTGTGTAAGTGTGTGTGATGTAGGGAGGCAGCCTGGTTGGGGACTGGCGGTGGGGGAAACTTCGCGTAGCCAATCAGTGAGTATAGAGGTATTAGTAGCATTTAACAGCACATGGACAAAAATCCTTGGTGGGGTGTTGTGGCAGAGATGACATGGGGATTACATGTTGTAGGGTACTAGCTAGCAACATGGTCGTCACTGTCTGGGTTGCGTTGTGACGGGGACGTGCCTAGCTTGGGATCATGGCGTACAAGTTCTAGTAGGAAAGAATTACTTAGTAATCCAATTTAGCAGCACACAGGGAAAACCTCGTCGGGGCATTGTGGTAGGAATCTGGGGTCGGGGCGTCGTCGTAGGGATCATCCGGGGTATTGGCTGACAAAATGGCTGCCATGAGCATGCAGAATATGGAGAAAACCTCCGTGGGCATCATTGCAGGGATCTGGGGCATCGTAGCTGGGACGAGCATACCTCGATGGGGCATCGTGGCAGGGTTCTGGGGTCGGGGCGTCGTCTTGGGGNGATCTGGGGCATCGTAGCTGGGACGAGCATACCTCGATGGGGCATCGTGGCAGGGTTCTGGGGTCGGGGCGTCGTCTTGGGGACGAGCATGCTGGCCACCAAGATGGCCGCCATAGAATGTTCGCAAAACAAATAAATTAAAAAAAATAACTTATAAAATAAATTTTTAAAAAATTACAAAAAATAACAAAAAAAAATTTAAAAAATTCTAAAATTTTTACAAAAAGTTCACAATAATTTAAAAAAAAATTTAAAAATTCCAAAATTTTTTAGAATTTTCCAAAATTTTGGAAATGAGTCCCTCGTCTCCATGTCTCACGTCCTGTTTCTGAATACCCCATTTATTACTACTACTATTAAATACTCTTTCATACTAGNGCTGGCCACCAAGATGGCCGCCATAGAATGTTCGCAAAACAAATAAATTTAAAAAAATAACTTATAAAATTAATTTTTAAAAAATTACAAAAAATAACAAAAAAAATTTAAACAAATTCTAAAATTTTTACAAAAAGTTCACAGTAATTTAAAAAAAAATTTAAAAATTCCAAAATTTTTTAGAATTTTCCAAAATTTTGGAAATGAGTCACTCGTCTCCATGTCTCACGTCCTGTTTCTGAATACCCCATTTATTACTACTACTATTAAATACTCTTTCATACTAGTTTTAATTTTTTTTAATATTAGCATTTGTAAATATTTTAATACAGTTGCTCTTCAATATGGTGTTATGATTTTTATATTTATCCTTAATGGGGATATAGGGGCGTAACAAGTTATTGATAAGGGTTATGTTATGTAAGAGGTTTATTTAACATTAGGGTTGTACAATATTATTTCGATATAAATATGATTGTATATGAACGGGGGGAGCTAAACAAATATACTGAAATATTAAACGATATTATTTTATGAAGATTTCACCAGCCACGTTCTGAGTAAAGCCTAATTGGAAAGTCCCCAACATGTTTATGATTCTGGAGGCTGATTAAGATGGCGCAAGTCGATGGCCGGACACACCCATCTTCAGTGGTCTTCTCGTTCCAATATCCCGACAACAAAAGACACCGCTCAATGACTACACTGTCCTATATCGGCTGCGTTGTTCCCGTTTACTGGCCGTAGGAGGGGATTCCGTGATATGCGATTTCATAACTAATTTCAGCGATCACGGCCCATGTCATGGATAAATAAGTGAATGTTGTATGATCAGGCAGGCCACTCAACTAAGAGCTTGACTACAACTAGTAACATCTCCCCCAATGTTCACTAGTGAGATGCCCTCATTTCCCCTTGGAGTCCGTGGGGATTATGCAGATTATTGGGAGTTACGGTGTTCATCTCGTGGCAGTAGGAATATGAATCGGTTTGAAGTCCTCTTCGCTACAGTAGAAAAATTTTTTGAAAGGAATTACAGTAGACGGAGAAGCTAGGTTTAAGTCACTGCCNAGGAATTACAGTAGACGGAGAAGCTAGGTTTAAGTCACTGCCAATTGCTTTCATGCAATCCTCGGGTGAGGTGGGCCGAACAAACGCTGTGCTGTATGTTTGTAGTGGCCGTGCGGGCCTTTAACTTCAATACCGCTGGGTGTGGAAAGTGTCTTCCACGCGGGCGTGCCAGATGCCCCGTGGGCTGTTCGCGAACGCCTCAGCCTTTCTTGAGGTTGTGAGTCCTTAACACTAACACTTTGAGGCGTGAATCGTTCACTACAATAAATTATTTGTAAGGACTGAAAATTTAAAATTACTGAAGTTATAATTACAATAGGAGCAAATTGAAATGCAAATTTATTGAACTAGGTAAACCTAAGTGCTCTCACCTTGCGACTTCGATTGTTTTGTTTATGTGTGTACAAAAAACTACAATTCCTGGAATTGAAATACATGTTAATACATACAATGTAAAAGCAGTGATGTAATAATATTAAATAATGAGTGATACGTGACATCACGGTGGATAGGATAGTGATAGGATGGTATCGTATCGTAGTATGTTATTAAATCAAGTATTTAAAATTACAGTAATTATGAAAATAAAACCAAGTTGCAGCTGCTTTTCAACTAGGTTTCAATACGTAAGAGAATAATTGGAGGTATACTTAAAGTAACATAATATTAGTAAATGTATTCTAATATACACTAGTATTTAATAATAACGAAGCATTTGTTAAATAAACAAATGTTAACGTATTTGACAACAAAACGTTTCTCTAATAATAATAATAATAATAACNGAAGCATTTGTTAAATAAACAAATGTTAACGTATTTGACAACAAAACGTTTCTCTAATAATAATAATAATAATAACAAGACGTGTATTAAATTATTTTTAATTTTACAACAAAGTTTCTTATTTATACAAAAATGAAAATCTTAAAATTTAATATGAAAAATGTCATGTCATAACTACAGGTTATTGTGTGGCCACATTACTATAANGAAGCATTTGTTAAATAAACAAATGTTAACGTATTTGACAACAAAACGTTTCTCTAATAATAATAATAATAATAATAAGACGTGTATTAAATTATTTTTAATTTTACAACAAAGTTTCTTATTTATACAGAAATGAAAATCTTAAAATTTAATATGAAAAATGTCATGTCATAACTACAGGTTATTGTGTGGCCACATTACTATAANAAATGAAAATCTTAAAATTTAATATGAAAAATGTCATGTCATAACTACAGGTTATTGTGTGGCCACATTACTATAAATTAGTATAAATGAAACATCTCTTTGTCATAAAATTGACGTAAACAATTCATTGTTTCGTTTGTAGACTGTTTTAATGTAGTATTTTTTTTCTTAATATTCATATTGTCGCTAGTATTGAAATATTACTTTTTTTCTGCAATTCCTTTAAATCTTGAAATTAAATTAAAATATTTTTTTCTTCCATTATACATTATAATAATTTGCAAACCTTTGATTTTGGAGGCCTTCTATCGGTAATCTAAATATGTTTAAGTTTACTTTTTTGTTAAGCAATTAACAATTTTTAGAGTGAAATTGTTATGTAAGTTTCACTGTTACCTGCAGAGTGTAGTGTAAGTGGTGTATGTAAAATCTGGAAACCGCTGGTTACCTGTGTACGACTCGCGAGCTGCATTAAGCGGTATAGCTGATGCAGTGTAATGAAAGTGCGCGCCTTGACATTGCTGTGTGTGACGTCAGAACAGGTGTTCTGCTGCCTCTNTGATGCAGTGTAATGAAAGTGCGCGCCTTGACATTGCTGTGTGTGACGTCAGAACAGGTGTTCTGCTGCCTCTGCAATCGCGGACATTGCTTGCGTCGCCCTCCGGAGAGACTTTGGATGAGAAGATGTGGCGTCACTGCTGGTTGATGCTGTTCATGAACGTGCGGTACCGTTCGTCTGAAACTTACAAGGGAATTTATTAACAGAATGCTTTCTCAGCTTATCGAAACACCTAATTTGCAGTAAAATTTTAATTTAAAGAAACAATATGGCTCTAATAGTTTATGAGGAGTAGGGTTATTTAAAATTCACTTGTTAATTTTATAATGGTCTTATTATGTGTACGTACTAGCTGTGCCCGCGGCTCTGCACGTATGGACTACAAAATAATTGTTTAGGTTTTTTAAATAAAGTGGAAATTTTCTAAGTGATTAATTATACAAATATTTTTTACATTTTAATATTTTTCATGAAGTCATTTGTTGATTTTTTTCTTTTTCTAATTTAAATACAAATATTTTATTGCAGGGCCACTTTGTACACGACATTTCTCGTTTTGTTATTGGGCGCAAGTACATACAAATTGCTACTGCAACTGACACGCGAACATGTGAAAAGCATGGTTGTTGGAGGCCAACTCCAGAAACTTTCAGGGTTTGACCTTGTGACTTATTTATAGTCATAGCAAAGCAAATCCTGATCGGAAATTGGAGACACTTAAACAGGAATGATGAATCCGTTGGAATCATGAGTATTCTGGGTTTTAAGATTTTTTTGCCAGTACCGGTGCCACTCTTAATAGTTGCCTCAATAACATAATCCCTCAAACTGTTTGCTTGTAGGCGAGTGCCATTGCACAATTTTGGAGAGCTTATGTTCCGTAATAACATGATTGGTGCGCCAATTTTTACAGCAAGAGCGTGAATAGGCAAACCTGATGGATTAAGGGAATTCAAGAATTCAGTCGGATAGTGGACTGCATCTTCCTCTTCAACAACAGTGTCCACATACGTGTATGCTCGGGAGGGTGATTCAATCATGTTCAGGATCGTTTTATTGATGTTTTCAACGATTTCATTTTTTGATGTTAAGATAACACGCTCTTGGAATCATGTCAGAGGCTTGGTTGTGATTCTTTTGACGGCTGAGAAATTAAATGGTTAAAACGCTTATTAGTATTTCTCTGTTATAGATAGATATATGCTACCGCGGAGTGTTTTTAGGTCTTTGTATACTACACAATTCCTTAATACATGATATTGTTCCATCTTTAACGGTTTATACAGAGTATTACAAGAGAGCGCACTGGCGGCAAACTTTTATCCGACTTGATTCACTGTTATCGTCACTTATTATTCCTTATGTTACTTTACATAACAAAATATATACTAAAACCTGGCCAGAGAACATAGCTATGAATAAAAAAAAAACACGTAAATCGGATAAGTGGTTTTCGAGTGATAAGCGCACTAACAGATAGACAGACAGAGAGACGTTGCGTTTTATAATATGTATAGATGGGTTTATTATATTCCTGGGTGTGTCCAACCTTGGAAACTTGCATGTTGAGATGTGCGTTAAAGTTCATTTGTTTCTGAATAGTCTTCTTCAATTATACTCTCAGGCAATAAAATCTTTATGCTAACTTATGTTTCTGTTTAAAATCCATTTGTTAGGCAATGTCTGCACATGGGGGCGGTTATACAAATATATATTTTCATACAATTTTTTTTCTCTTAAAATAATTTATTGCAGTAAGCTGTGTGTACGGATAAAGCTCTTTTATTAAAATTGCAGTAAGTACGCTGGACACCACCACATTATAAGTAGATCATAATGGCATTGATTATTAAAAAGTTAAGATAGTTATAAAGAGGAGAAGAACATATAGATAAAGAGTAACTATAATAGTACTTCCAAACACAAATAAAATGTTATCAAGGGCGAGGGACAACACATAGTATAAGTAAAACATTATGACACTGATTATGCAAATAGAAGATAGTAGAGATGAAAAGAACACATAAATAATTAAGAAGGTAGTAATTGAAATTCCATTTCCACACAAAAGGGTAGCATACAGGGATTGGGGAAATATCTACGCAATGTCTTACAACAGGGCGGTCAAAAGCGAAAGTACCCTCATGGTATACTTTCAAGGTACTGTGTAGTATAGAAAGGACCCACAGCAAAAGTCCTACACAACCAGATTGCGCTCCTACTGCCTGAACTCTTTCAAGGCCAGTATAGCACAGAAGAAAGGCCTCTCTGGTCGGGTCACCACTCCGCCAGAGGCCCAAAGATTGCTCCGCGTCTCACACGAAACGAAAGATTTGACTTACTGAGTAAGTACTCCTGACAATTGGGTGGATGTGGGTAAACCGTGAGCAGACAGTCACAGTCAAAGTGGGTGTGACTCGGGCACTATTCCCATTTCGGTAAATACCCTTGACATTGCGCACAATTATACCTTCTCACGTCAGGTTTAGCAGTTTGCGCATCCACTTCAGGACTGGTGTGCAATTCAGCACATCCGAAAGCCCCGGGTAATGGGCTAAGTCCGTGAATCANGCGCATCCACTTCAGGACTGGTGTGCAATTCAGCACATCCGAAAGCCCCGGGTAATGGGCTAAGTCCGTGAATCATAATAATGCTTGAACCCAACGGAATACTTTCTGCCCCATGTCCATTTGACAATGGATCGTGGGAAGTGTATGATAATATTAGGAGTATGAGGAACTTAACAATACAAGTAAAGTATAAAGTGGGCAAGGGGAAACATTTGTGTGACGCGCGCTGGATTGCGTTTTCGCAACACAGCGGCGCTCGAGCCACGGGGAAGTGCTGATGCGGGAATGTGTCGTCTCGGCACCTTGCAATTGTGTCGCGTCGNACAGCGGCGCTCGAGCCACGGGGAAGTGCTGATGCGGGAATGTGTCGTCTCGGCACCTTGCAATTGTGTCGCGTCGCCTGGCATGTAGCTGAGACTACTCGTCCTTCAATATGGCAACTTATAACGTAATACGGGCTTTCCATCAGCATACAAAAATCTCATAGTTAACTGGCATATCTTATTTCTATACATTTTTCTTAAAGATATGTTGATTGATGGGAGAGCATAATACAGTTCTGTACCTTCGAGCACAATGATATCTTACTATGTTATTATGTCTTATATGGAATTTATTCAATTAGCATGAGCTGGAAGTTAATTTAATTGAAAATTATCACGTGATTATGTATTACTATCACAGTAATACTTTCATTTCTAATAACTACATCCAGCGCACACAGGTGATCTATATCTTAATTTAAATTACTAGAATGGTGTTGCTGAGGTAAATATACGCAACTAGGGACTTGTGGCTCATGCTGAAATTCTTTAAATTTTAATAACGTTTGTTATTTAGGTTTTAAATAATTGCTTTGTAAGTTTAGATATTGTGCTATATAAACTAATATATTAATTAAACCTAATAGATTTTAAAAGTATATATTATGCCATTATTTTAATTTTACAGCTATTTAAAAGCTAAAAGTTTTAATTTTAAAAGTAGACGTGGCTGGAATTTTGTTATTATTAATACGGAAATTAGCGAGGGTGTATGGGAGATTTATTGAAATGGGGTGGATGGTAGAGAAGCTGATGCAAGGCAGCGAGAGGGTAGTGAGGAACCAAGCCTCTACCATTGTTATGTTTTAAATATTTGGTTAATACTTATGGTTAACGGAGATATAGGGGCGTAACAAGTTATTGATAAGAGTTATGTAATGAACAGTGTATTAAAGAGGTTTATTTAACATTACGGTTGAACAATATTATTTCAATATAAATAATATTTACTATGAACGGGGAGCTATGCAAATATACTGAAATATTAAATGTTATTATTTTATATAGATTTAACTAGCCACGTTCTGAGTAATGCTTAATTAGATAGTCCCCACATTGTTCATGATTCTGGAGGCTGATTAAAATCGCGCAGTTCTACGGCTGGACACACCCATCTTCAGTGGTCTTCTCGTCCCAATGGCCCGACGACAAAAGACACCGCCCACGGACTACACTGTCCTATATTGGCTACGTTGTCCCCATTTAATGGCCGGTGGATTGGGTTTCTGTGGTTTGCGATTTCATAACTAATTTGAGCGATAACGGCCCGTGTCCTGGATAAATATGTGAAGGTGTGATCAGGCAGGTCGCTCAGAAGGGCCTGACCACAACTGGTAAAAAGGGACACTCGATTTCCGTGAAAAAAGATCTCGTCCAGTTGAATTTCAAAACACCTCCTCTCGTATCCATTTTCGCAATCGAGTGGTTTCAACTGCTATGCTTCTTAGGTGCTTTCCCGCGAATCAGAGACGTCCGGTACTAGAGAAGCATAATTCTGATTGGCCCAGTCAAACACCATACCGTGTTCTAACAAAGATACATGGCCAATAAAGAAAGAAATTTGATGGTGTACAATATTAAAATCTATACTCTGTGGAACTCTTCGCGAAAGTCAGGTGTACTTGTGCAGAGTNAAATTTGATGGTGTACAATATTAAAATCTATACTCTGTGGAACTCTTCGCGAAAGTCAGGTGTACTTGTGCAGAGTACCTACTGGTGGCTGGCAAAATATTCCAGTTCTTACACGAAATAAGCTCATTAACACTTTTGAGGACTACGTTCGGCCCTAGCTTGAGCAACTATACTTAGAGAATTTATTTGTCTTTGAAAACAAGCTTATTAGATATAAATCCATTGCTCCAATAGTAGTTAACAGTTGTTTGAAAGATTCCTGCAATTATGTCGTCACAGAAAACCAAGTCTGAGACACGAAATAAACATGGGAAAAATGAGCCGAGAGTAGCTGTTGTTAAAATATATAAAGAAAACGTATCATAAATTCCACAAGGAATTTTGCCAGATAAATAACAAAATTCCTTGTGGGATTTGTTATACGTTTTATTTATATCTTTAGACTACAGCTACTCTCGGCTCGTGTTTTCCGCGTATGTTTTGTGTCTCTCATACTTGGGTTTACTGTGACGACATAGAGAAGCAACGGCGTATGTTCGAAATGTTTCATTTAATAGAAGTTATTAGGGTCTTATAACGGCAGTACAGCTCAGAAATAATGATTTTCTTGACTAAAATACAATATTTGGTTATAGCCACTTGAAAGGACACGATTGATCTTAAATAGCTTCACATGATAGAAGACAGTTTATCGGGACGTCAATTCGGCATCCTAGTGGCTGATGGCCAGCCAATAATGAACGTTGTACAGTGCAGTAAGCGTATCCGGTGTAATGTAGTAGACCAGATGTACGGTGGTGAGTGGGAATACAGAGACCAGTAGAACCGGTGTTCCTGTAATGGTCTACGTATAGTCAATTTACGGTTACTTCCAAATTTCCTGAAGCCCTGCTTAAGTTCTACTTCCAGGATATTCCTCCACCTCATGCAATCAAACCTTAACCGAGTTTAGACAATTACACTCGATGTAATAATATTTTGCACAAGAACTATTTCTTGCTAGGCATCACCAGCACGCCTATTTTCTCTATGTTTTTATTAATATTAGTTATAAATGAAATGTTATAATTTATAGATAAACTATAAGCGAAAGTTCAATTTAACAGAACATATGAAACTTCCATTTTAACAGAAGTATAAAACGTTGTGATAAATTATGTACTTAGGAAACAACCAAAAAGTCATACATTGGGTGATTCTTCATAGGCGTGACTCAAAAAGTGTGAAGTAACCGTGAACTGATTATAACAGGACAGGGTTTGTCAAAATCATTTTGTGTCAAATTGACAAAACAAACACCAAAAACATATATTTCATGTGTCAGAACATCTCAGGTGAAATCATACATAATAAAAACAACAATCCTGGCTCTACCTTAGAACAGTCAAAAAGTTGCCTTCGCAACTAAGGCGGAGTATAAGGCTGACCACGCCCGTGGCGCGTATGGAGAAGACTGGTATTCGGGAGGAAGTGGAGACGGCGAGATAGGCTGCGGTGATGGTCACCGGGTGTTGAGGATAGGAGAAGGGAGCAGTGGAGGAGGCGGGGTACAAGGCACGGCAGGGTGCGAACACGGCCTCCAGTCCCAAGGCCAGGGCATCCTCCGAGTATGGTCTGACGTCACACGCATCCTGGCCGCGCGTCGGCACGCACCAACACCACGCACGTGCAAGCAGCGACGACCACAGCGCTGCTGCTGCTACCACGCCGCTCTCCTACCGAGCCGTCGAGAGGGGTTCACATCAGGGTGGACACCACGTGGTGCACGTAGAGGCCTGTCTACAATCGCCCGTCCCTGTGGACGTGGACGTGTCCGAAACTCGGCATCAAGTGACGTCACATTGACGCAGTCCGAGTAACGTCTACAAATGCGTTGTCCGAAGTGAGCTTTCAGAATCTAACACAAGGTCGCAGTAAATTCAGCACATTATTTGTTGTTACGTAGTGATTTTTAAATTTTCTGTATTATTGATTATCTGATGTTTACGAGATGGGTGATTTGAATATTCATATAAAATATACGCCTTATCTGTTTATTTTAAATAAGTTCGCCAACTGACATCAACATTTTCTTTCTTAAACTTTACGTTTTAAAAGTTTTAGCCTTCATGTTATACAGTTGTGACAGAACAAAGACATCAGAAAATTATTTATTAGCATTTAATCACATTTATTTTGAGAAAGCTTACTTTTCACATCGATTCTTTACATTTACAATGTAAACATTCCACGAATGCGCGCGAAAGTATTGTAAGTCTTCTTTTTCTATCAACTTAGGACACAACTTGAGATAAAAGTTCAGTTTTCTGATTGCTTTAACTTGGGACACAGGTTAACTTGGGACACGGGAGCTTGGGACAGCGCCATGAGGTCAGAGGGTCACGTGCACCAATCAGCGTACCTTTGTCCTAAGACACAGGTTGCAATAGCGCAATAGCGCAATTGCAGACAGGCCTTAACGCTTCCCACGGCTCAGTATTCCCAGGACAAGCTTGCAGTCGGCACTTATTTACCCGTATTCTGGGATTAAATCACTGAACTGCGGCGGGGCCGCGGTGGTGTAGTGGTTAGACTTATCGCCTCCCACCAAGGCGAACCAAGCTCGATTCCCGGCGGGGCAGCCCCGGATTTTTGCATGTGGGAATCGTGCCGGACAATGCTGCTGGTGGACGGGTTTTCTCGGAGATCTCCCGTTTCCCCCGCCCCTCATCGTGCTCCACCCTCAGCTGCTCTCAAGACCTCCTTAACTCATTAATAGATCGGTACACTCCAGCTATCAATACCAACAGGAATGTCTTAAACTGATGCCGCGAAATAGATTTGAATTAATAACGCAAACAATATAGACCTCCTTAAAGTCTGCAATCAAATAAATAAATTACATATAAAATATTCAAATTCGTATAAACGCCTATTACTTCTTCCCCGGATGCACAGGTTGTTCCACTTACAATTTTCACCCCGATAGTACGTTAAATATTTCAGATATGCACAAAACTACATTTACAGGTTAAATTACATCGAAGGGGATATCTGATACTCGTAGTGCATTTTTTTTTAAATTTCATATTTTCAATATATGAGAGTGAACATTCTTTTTGTAAATAAGAACCAACTATGTTTTGTATTGCACATGTTGCATTAGCTGTGTATAATAACAGCTGACTACTTTACTAACTGTTTGAATGTCACCAGTAAGAGTAAACATAAGCAATGTCTGACGCACCCTTCCTTACGTCTCGTTCATAATGTTGACATACATTGAATGTCGAACACACCCATAGTACACTACCCAGTACAACACTTATTTATTCAGTGCTGTACTGGACAACTGAACGATAAGACATCGGTGACGTGTGTGAGAACGACTCTCTAGAAGGTTGACTTGTGTTGAGGTACGTTAAGCTAAATGTCACTAGTGTACTGTACAGTAATTGGTATCAATGTTTTAAACGTGAAAGTAATTTAACATGTCCATCATTTCTAGGCATTTAAAATGGTTTGCACAAATTATGATGGACAAGTTATTAATTTACGGAGAATGTCGCCAAAATGCCACACGAGTAGAACAGCTGATGCCGAACGTTTCCCTGATAGGCATCATCCAACCCGTTCTATCTTCACTGCTGTTGTTATAAAACTTCGCGAGACTGGAAACTGTCGCCATGAAAGCGGATTCGATGCAAGAGAGTGACAAATGAAGTAGCAGAAGTAGCTGTTCTTGCAGCTGTTGCAATAAACACTCATGCCAGTTCTCGCGAAATGGAAATACAGATAGGCATCAGTCGAAAAAGTGTGCTGCGCATTCTTTACAGGCATAATCAACACCCATTTCACATCTCGCTACATCAAGAGCTTCACAGCTATGACTTTCAACATCATCTGGAATACTGCCAGTGGGTTCTGTAGCAAGTACTTTACGAGTAGGGCCCGGTTTACCGTTGAAGTCACTTTTACAAATCATGGGAATGTAAATGCATTACTGGGCAATGGAAAACCCACATTGTCTTCGTCAGGTGGAACATCAACGTCAGAGGACCGTCAGTAAATGTATGGTGAGGTATTGTAGCACAACACATCATTGGCCTGTATTTCATAGATGGCAAACCTAACGGGCGAATGTACAGGCGGTTCTTGAGACATACCTTACCTGTACTGTTGGAAGAACTACCGCTGAATTTGCGTCAAATAATGTGGTATCAGTATGATGAATGCCCTGCTCATAATGCCACAGTGACAAGAAATGCACTAAACCAACAATTTACACATCGATGGGTAGGACGGGGTAGTCCTGTTCAGAGATTTCAAGCGCGATCGTGTGGCTTCACCTCGTAAGATTTTTTCTCTGGGGGCATTTGAAAAATGAGGTGTCTCAGCAGGTTCCAACAGCAGTGGACGACATGAAAGACTGTATTGCCGCTGCATGTGTTGCAATAACACCACACCAGAAACACTGACCGCAGTATGTCGATTAGTGATGGAGCGTGCACAGAGGTGTTGCCATGCAAATGACCATCTATTCGAATATGAATTGTAAAGTTTCTACTCTGATAAATCTGATTGCATGCCAGAGATACAGTATTTTCTGTTGTGGTTTTGCAAATAATCATGTTTATTGTGTATTATACACTACTTTTAAGTCATCACTTCACCGTTTGCACCATTTCAATAGTATTAAAGTATACAGTAACATAATTCATGTACTGTCATGTAATAAACGCACAACTCTAACCAGAATTTGCCTCCCTCTGTTACATCCTTGGTCAGTCGCTGCTTATGTTTGTACTCTCAAACGGTCAGAAAAGTAGTCAGTTATTAGACAGAGCTACCACAAAATGTGCAATACAAAACATTGTTGGTTCCTATTTACAAAAAATTTTTGATTCTCATAGCAAATATTTAATTTGATATAAATACATTACATGTATCAGTTGTCCCCTTCGATGTAATTTAACCTGTACATGTCGTTTTGTGCATATCTGAAATATTTAACGCACTATCGGGGGTGAAAGTCTTATGTGGGCCACTTCGTATAAATAAAGAACATTAATATTCCTTTGGACCTGATAAGCATGTATCAAATAATATGTCTTTTCCTTATGCATTTAATTTAGAATTTAGAATATCTTCACATTTCCTCTATACTCTCCTTCTCTATAAACTTCTCCCAATCCTTGCTACTTTCATAATCCGAATTATTCTTCCCCACCTCCTCTGCTGCTGCATATCTTCATTTGCACGCTTCTCTCTCCGATTTAAATGTAGTCATATTGTTTAGGTTTACAAGTTTCCACAAAGGCGAAATATACCTTTTTAAATCGTGTGGATCGTTGTCATCTAGACATCCTCTTGACCTCAAAATTGCCGTTTTTCCTGGAAAAACACTTAAAATTCCTTGAATTTCCCTCAAAATGTCTGGAATTTCCTTCCAAATCTGTAAAATTTCTGCAAATTTTTTTTGCCAAAAAACTTTTATGAGTCACTAAGGTCCAAAAAAGGCATTGGGACTTCCTCCATATCAGCAAAATTTCCTGCAAAAATTGTCTTTGCCAAATTTTTTATAAATCACTAAGTCCAAAACTAGCATTGGGACAGGGGTAGGGAGTGTCGGACGCTCGGGTGGACGCCATTTTGAATTGCTTGACAGCCGCAATCCTGGATTACCTTGACCTTTGACTGCCATCTTGGATGACCTTGACCTTAAATTTTGGCAGCAATCTTGGATGATCTTGATTTTTGGCTGCTATCTTGGATTATGTCACTGCCCCTACGATGTCCCCGCCTCTATGACATCACCCCGATGATGTCGCCCCTATTTCATCACCTTTAGACGCTATCTATTTTTGTCTGATGCTTACCTTCGATCAACTGTGGCCTGCTAGAGTGCGCAACTGTTGTCTGTCCACCATGTTGTTTCGTCTGCTGCTGTAGTTTCCTCGTCGCCCGCTATGACTGCTGACTTCTTTTATTCCGGAGTTACCCACTAGGGGCCTCTGTAGTCGAGGCCATCATGATAGACACACTAAGAGTGTTGCTATTTTTATTTAATTCTCTTGAATCTCAAAAAACCTTGTCGAGTAGTGTGGTATCGAACCCCCGAGCCTTGGGTCAGCATGCAAAAGCCTTTGACCACTCGGCTACCGAGAAATGTGGGCAACTAGAATTTTAAATGTGGTATACATATGACAACCTACCCCTTCCATGATCCTTCAGGAACATTTTTTTCATTTAAATGTTATTACAAGTAGTACTGTACTCGAGGGTACTCGACTGATATGATAACTTGTATGTCATAACAGTATTAATTAATTATCAGTTGTGCTCTTATCATGTACACGTCGTTGCCATATTGGCTTTTAGAGTTTTCTTCTAGGCAGTGCTATAAAATGTTATGATTTATTTATAATATTGGTTTATATCATCTTGAAATTATTATTATTATATATTTTAAGCATCAAATAATTTGTATCGCCAATTAAAAGCGTAGGAAAGAAAATTACATGGTGAGAAAAACCACATGTCGCACATTAAGTGTACATGCCTATTTGATAACAATTAAGCAAATGCAAAAAGGAAAAAAAAACACGCATGCAAAGCAAGTAATAAGTATTTACGAACATGTATCAAGCAAATATTTAAAAACTGTTTTATTTACAGTATAGATGGAGTGATGTCTTGCAAACACACACGTGCTTTGCAAAAACTACTTTATTAAAATCATTTTTTAATATAATTACTAGCATTAAACATTTTCTTCAGTAGTGGTCTCAAGATGGATGTCATGGAAGTTGACGTCTGCCATCTCGCCCTCACACTTTACCATCGGCACAGCTGTTAAACAACTGTGCGCACAGTTCCTTGGACTTGGGACCGATGACAGAACACTACACCAGCAAACACCACTGATATTTCAGTTTTATATATTTAAGTAAATTATATATACATATATATATATGCTACATAATCTCTAGTGTTACTGCAAGCATAGTGTACAGGTGATTTACGAGGCAGAAAAAGGAAAACTTCCATCCTAAAAAAATTAAAACGGACAAAGGAACGCACAGAAAGAAAACAGCTATAGAAAAAGAGTAAAGTAGATAGATAGAGGAAAAAAAGAAAAGTTTGGGATAGCACATAAATCTTACTAATATTATAAATGCGAAAATCTGTGTGTGTGTGTTTGTTACCACTCAGCTCCATAACGGCTGAACGGATTTTGATGAAATTTGTTACGTAGGTACTTTAGGTCCTGAAATAGGACATACGATACCTTTTATCCCGGAAAATTGTATGGGTCCTGTGGAATAACAACGAAACGTAATTCTGCAACTACTGGGAACGTGACCGAAATATTTTTTTCCTCTGGTGTCAGAGTTTATCAGGCCTCCCAAGGACCTCTGAAATGGCTTAACGACTGCTATAAATCGATAACAACCAGGACCGAATATTTAACGTGCCCTCCGAAACCCGGAAGCACTCAGATGCTATGCCACTAAACGATCACCCATCTAAATGTGTGCCACTGGGAACGTTGCTTAACTTTGGTGATCGATTAAGATCCCTCAACCAAGCGCAAAAAGTAGTACCTAGGTACACTTATTTATAAAGTTACCACTTGATGAAACTCACGTTTTTATTTTCATACATCGACGCTGGAAAGCGGAAATGTGGTAACTACGCGGTAAATGCACAGATACACTCCAAAAAAATACCCTACTTTTTGGCTATCAAGTAAAAAATATTTCCTTCCTTTTGGGTTGCCGTAATCAGTTAAAAACCTAGGACACCATAGTATAATTTTATAATTCTGTTTTCACATAAATGAATTGTCTTTTCCCAATGTATTTATTAGAGTATCACTGTAAAACTCAATTGTACCTGGGCGAAGCCGGGCCGGTTCGCTGTGAAGAATAAATGCAAGTAATGTACTACCACTAGTAACTGCAGTGCATATATTCTGACATATATGCAGTTTCTTATTCACAATTCCTGCTAGGATAAGTGTTGAAACCCCCCAGGAAATAGCTATAAACCGCAGGTCGGAGGGCCAATATAGACGTCAAATCCTCGTGCACAAGTACACATAAGAAAAACTGTGGAAGTGAAATAGCAGACATATCACATGTATGTCAACAAGTTATGGTCCTTCAGTATTATCACTGCAATAACCATCATCAGATAATATACTGTATGAATGTAAATATTCCAAATACATTATAGTAACATGCCTCACAAGATGAGTATTCCCCTTGCACGGATTACAGTAAGTTACCAGTAGAAAACATATTTGGCAGGTTGTCTCTTCAGGATTAACAACACAATAACCATCTGATGATGATGATAGTAGTATTAATAGTAATGCTCCAAGATATAATAGTAACACACCTGACAAGATGAGTATTCATCTTGCATTGGCTACAGTGAGTTACCCGCAGAAAAAAAAGAAGTTTTCTGTTCAGGAATAACGACACATGATAATAGTAGTATGAAATTTAATGTTCCAGGATATATCGCTGACACACCTGACAAGATAATTATTTCCACTTGCACGGGGCCACAATGTGCCACAAGTCATCAACAACACACCTGACAAGATAAGGCCTTGCATGGGCTCTATTGGGCTGCTGGGAAAAAAAATTGGAACTAAAAAATCAATAGATCAATAATTTTCCCAAATCCAGCAATAATTATACACATTTGTTACCTGCCTCAAATCGCAGTATAGGAAAAAATATAAATTCACTCCTTATATCCATATGGTACAGTATGTACTTCATATTCCAATATCCTTAGTCTGTCGTCCATCCTAATGAGTGCCAATTTGTTTGTACACTTTGTTTATATATCGTGTGATGATGCGACCTAATATTATTTACATTTACCCTCATCACCTGTTGGTACTTCAATACATTTTTATAGTTCTCAAATGTCGTTGTATACTTTATGACACATTTTTGGATTCCCTTGGCCCTTTTCACATCCTTGGCAGAGCACTTGTATGTGTAGAGCTTGGCTCTCAGATCAACCAATTCTATCATATCATCCCCACCAACCTCATCTTTAAACCTACCAATAACCATTTGTTAGTAGGTGAATAACATGGATGAGTGTTTGGGTAAGCACTCGTGTCTAACTTGGACATGAGTGCTGGGCCTGAAGCAAGGTCCTGGTAGAAATCATTAGTTTCGATTTGGTACACAAAGGAATTCGTGTCTATGTATGCCAGCTCCAGCTTACTAGCATACCTCGGTTTCATCACATCATAATGAAACCGGTACATTAATGTCTTCAATAGGTCGAGTACTGCAAATCCCGCATAAATAGGTTTGTCGAATATAATGTTCTCATGCCCATTTTAACAAGAGATAGTGTCTCTTCATCTTATATTGCTCTGCACTTAAATGAGGGTTTGGCAATAAGTTTATTGGCACTTGTTCAAGGCATACGAATTCCATACATTGGCACTTCCACTTATTTTCCATTAGCTTCCCATATGTAGCATTGTTCATAAGTTTGTAGAAATACTTCTCGAACTCTTTTGTGGCCATATTACGTATCTCTGTATTGAGTTCGATGTAGAGCTGCAGCCATACCCTTTGATTGAACTACAGTACTCTATGAACCATCTTCAACATTAATCCATGACTAAGTGCCTGTTTGAGGTTAATGAAATGAATAATATAATTATTTTTGCCATCTAATGTAGTCATAAGTTTCGTCTTTTTGGACCGGCAGGGGGAAGGAGAGAGGGTGAACTCGTTCACTGGTAGGAAGGTCAGGTCCTTGTGGCCTTCGTGGATTTTTGTCGGGTACTCTTCATCTACCTCCAGTATGTAGCCAACATTGCTGTTACCAGGCACTGACATCACATCCAGATCATTGTTGGTCCATTTTAAGTTGGAATATGGCAGAGGCAGGGACATTGCCAAACCATATAAATTATTGGTATCTACATACTGGAGGTAGGCGGGTGACTTTCTGGCATCATATGTGTCAGGTACATCCTTATTGTTTGCTACACAATTATGCTTGATGCACTGAGCTACCCCTCCCGGATACCAGCCTCCATAAAAACATGTATATTGTAGAGACTAATAAGCTCGAGTTCCACCTTTGTCTTCTTAAGCATCGCATCGAAAGAGAATCCAGCGCCACTCACATAATGGACACAATCTAATCCGCACATCTTCAGACATAGCCCCCGGAAATTTTCCAACACATTACAAAGAAGCAGCACATCTGTCATAAAGCACACATCACTGTACTGACCACATGTATCGCAACCAAACTTCTCCCAGACATTTTGCGCATGTTGATAATCGTGTAGGGTGATGCTACAGTTTGTGAGCTTCTTGTAGAAAGCCTCAATGGGTGGTAGCTGTGTATCCTTTAGTTTCTCCAAACTGTCTACATAGTCATAAGGAAAAACTACTTTTATGCTTACCAACTCGAGCTTGTCTTGATTTAAAAAATATTGCAGTGTCCTTAAATTCGGATGATGATAGGTTCTGTACTAGAGTTGCGAGGCTGGTATTCATGATGTGTCGATAAATTGAATATTAAAATTTTCACCCAAACTTTTGCTGAATGTAATTAATTTCTCTTTAGTGTGTAGGATAATAAATATTTCTTGTCTATCGTAGCCCAACTGCTTAATTATAAAAATTTTCATCGTATGGCAAATTGCGAAAGAGGACTAATAGTCTCTTGGGGCGACGATTAAGCTTGATGCAATTATTGAATGCTGCCCCAATATAGTTACCGGTAAGGTGGTCGGATCATGCACTTTGCCATTTTTCAGGGTGCAGGGTATAGAGCAGTGTCAGCAGGTGCTGGCTAGAGCATACTCAGCCATTTCGTCAGCCGTCAGTGCTCTCATAGACCCAGACTGGCTGTAAATGTCCTTCACCTGATCTCTAAATCGGACCATCTTTTCATCGAACAGTTGAGCAGCATTTTCCCCTTGGTAAATAATGGGCTCTGTGTATAGACCTACAGTCTTGGAGGTAGGAATCATACTTTCATCAATCTTGATGTAAATACCATAGTTGTAGGGCTCGTATTTTTGTTAGTTGTACATATAAGATGCATCGATATTTGATAGGCATGACTGTACAGGTACGAGCATCGCCTTGAAGTTGGCATAGACCACTATAGGTACCTAGTCTGCATTGTGGTAATTGGCAAATTTGAGCGCAGGAGGCTTGCCGTTCTGCAGCTTGGGCACGCTCACATGGACTGGTGTGTGCTTGTTACAATACCTCCTGTGCTCGGCCAATGTCTCAGTACCAGTGAGACCAGTCACTCGTGGAATGTCTTTATAACCTTTCAGACATCTCTTGCAGATATTTACATTTTCGTCATGTAATGTCACCTGCAGTCATACCAGGCGGAATAAATCCTCTGTGTAACAGTAGTGTGAATTCTTGTTCTCGGCCATCATTGATAGGACGTCGAAATACTGGATGTTCTCTTATTTTGCAACTCTTATCGGGACCACCCTGTTGTTGTCGTCAAGAGCATATGTATTCACACTTACACCTGGATTATTCCTCTCGAAAAGCGATATTTGTCTCAAAGGTGTGGGAAAATCCAAACCTGTGAAATTAAATTTAGTCTCATTATCATAAAAACGCTGGTTCACAAATTGCGGATTGCACCCTTCCACATATCGTGCCAGGATGGACCATTTAAAACACTGATTGTCTTGTTTTTGAGGGTTAATTATCGCCTTCCGGTTCTTTATACTTTCTGGCAAGTCTATGTATGATAAGCCTCTCAGTGGATCGATCATGTTGATCCGTAACTAAAGACATTTAACAGCTGACAGGGCAAACCCCGATCCCTTCTCCTACTTGCAGATCTTATCAAGGCTGGCCATCACAGCATCCTCGATATCAGAGACATTGCACAGTGGCACATTCTTAGTCTTGAAGGCTCGTGGGTCTGATTCTTCGTCATGGGGTTCGGGATTGTTATAAATGCATTCTAAAAATATATTGAATTTATTTGCTCCTTGGTCAACTATTTCCTGTTCTAGATTAGTGATGAACTTTTCTTTCACATCTTATAGGTATCTGCAAATAATGGTTGCCTGGCTCGAGGTGTTATATGACAGATACGTTTTCATAGTGCCTCTGAAGGCCGTCTCCATCAACATGATCCCATTATCATTAGGTTCGCCAGTCCCGACGACTACTCTGTGATGGCAGGAGCTGCCCTCTGACGAAATCATACGAGCTGGTACATTTGAGCATCGGCGCTTCGCTGGTGGGGAAGTGGGACCATTACATTTTGAGCTGTGTGCCCGTATATTATCAGATTTGGTAAACTGCCTCCCACATTTATCACATTCTAAAGTTTCCCTTTCTGGGTTCATCCATTAGCCACGTACATGTCTTCTTGCAGCGTCAGTGCGATTGACATTCTCGTTGCAGAAGTTGCATCTAGTAGTTGCCTTGCCTTCTGCTGGATTTGACCAGAGAAGCTTTGTGTATGTTTCGCCATTTCGTCCTTGTGGGCAATTGACAACCCACACTTGTCGCATACATGCTGCTCTTTCCTGAAGGGGTTGAAACTGTAATTCCCCTCATGACAGAGTCCATTCTTACGAATGGTAAAAAAATGATCACAAAAACTACACTGTAGTACTGATGGAGGCATGGTACTTACCTCAGACAAAGAAGCGGAAGGAAGGGAAGACACAAAAGATTTATAGACTCCAGATACCTTGCTGTCTATGGAACAATCACCTGCACAGGCACAAAACACATTTAATAATACTAATACGTGAAACTTAATGATAGGATGACATGTTGGGGACAAGGTAGGGATAGGTAATACGAGTAATAATAATAATATTGAAACATGAAAGTCATACCAGAAGAAGAAAAAAGATGAGTAGTGTACTGGGATAGCAACAATAGGCTGCGCTGCTAACATCCTTCATGTGACTCTGCGGTTTGACTTGGAAGAAAGGACAACGTGGCGGATTCGACCTCAAAAGAGAAGATGTCAGCTTCAACCTTGAAGCGAACTCACTCGATATACACAGACGAACAGTGAAGGATGTCTCCTAGACAAACAATTCACTTTACGGTCTACAGTGATCACAAACCGTTAGAGAATTTAAAGACAAAAGCCAGAACTGATGAAATCCTAGGAGACCTAATTATTTATTTATCTCTATTTGACTTTAATAATATATATAAAAAAGGAAAATAAAAATATTCTGGCTGATTTCCTTTCAAGTAATCCAGTCTTTGAATACTTCGAGAATAAAGATGCGATCCAAGTTGTAAATTTAATAGATATATCCACTATAATAAACGACCAAACAGATAATATTTCTGAGTTGAAAGGAGCTAAATAGATAGAGTATAAACAAGGGATCATACTCAAGAAATTATGAGAAAAATTAAGAATTTTTGTTTCTCCCACATTAGGAAATAAAATAATTGAACTTGTTCATAAACATTATGGTCACATCGGTTCAGCACAGATGACTGCAACCATCAGACCACATTATTACTTCAAGGGTCTGGACAAAGCTATACATACCTTTTATAAAAACTGTAAGATTTGTATTGAAAACAAAGTTCGTCGTTGTCGTGCTATCGGTCTACTCTCACAACTAGGCCCTGCTACAGAGCCTTTTCAAATAATGTCACTCGATAGTGTCGGAGGCTTTGCTGGAAACCGATCCACCAAACGATAGATGCATATCCTGGTGGATCATTTCACCAGATATGCGTGGATCTCCACTACAAAGGGTCAGAACGCCCAAGATTTTATAAATTTGATTAATCCAATCGCCCAACAAAATACTATCTCAATCCTAATAGCAGATCAATATACGGGCATCAATTATGCTGACTTCAAGAACTATTTAGAAAAAACAGAAATACAAATAGTCTTTACATGCATTGATCATCCCGAACCAAACGGGCTTAATGAGCGATTATACCAAACATGAGTAAATCGTCTCCAGTGTAAAATTAACAACGATAAACATAATGCCTGGCCAACCCTGGCATAGGAGTGTGTCAACGAGTACAATGATACCATTCATAGCTCCACACAATTTGCACCATCATACTTACGACTGGGAAAGTAGTCCACGATATCAACCCTTCAAGAAGACTACCAAACATCTCTTGAAGAAGACAGCAAAATTGCCCTCCGGAATTCTATAAGAGTTTCCAAATAAATAAGAAACGTGTAGATAAGAATTGACGACAGCACACCTTCAATGTTGGCGATTTAGTCTATATCGAAAATGGAAATAGGCTGAATCGTAATAAGTTAGATCCAGTTCGAATCGGACCCTATCCAATCATCCAGCAGATCTCTCCGACATTCTATGAAGTTGCTTGTGTAAAGAAAAACAAGATTTCCAATTTCTTCCATTCCGGAAAACTGCTTCCTTGTTACCTGCGGCAAACGGACTTCAAGTGGGAGGTGTAAAGGTTGACTACACTGCTCCATAGACGCTCTGCAACCTCGCTGCAACCTTCCCTTCATTTGTCAATGCTGCTATCACATATTTATCTTGTGACTTCTTTGTTTCTTTATTATGTTGAATGTACGTCTTATTTAATTCTTTTATATAAAATAAAATCACGTTCAATGATCATACATATGTTATATATTAGGAATTAAACACGACATTCTCTCCGAAATTTGTACTGAAGCAGTGCAATTAAACGCCCAAAAATATTTGTAAAATTCAGACAGATCACTTACTTGTTTTCAGAATGGCGGCTATAAAAATGTTTAAGAGTAATATGTATCTCTAGAACTATCTGAGCGATTTGTACAAAGTTTAGTATGCATTTATGATTCATTAAATTTATTCACAACCTCTTACATATGCCAATTTGAAAGCTTGTACCTTCTGAAAACGGAACATTAGGTCCTATATGTTATTTTTAAATAACTATTCATGAAATTCCCGCCAAATGTGGTAATCAAGAAGTACTATGGGAGAAACATAAATTTGTTTTATTTCAGAAAAATCAGACAATGATTTACAAGTGTCCATATTCGCAATTTCTTTATGTTTTATATTTGTAACTATTAGAACATTTTGAATAAAACTTGTTTTGGTACTATCTAATCGGAATATTCAATATCAATATTTACAGCCTGTTTTGTCTGCTGCTTTGACAGCTAGTGCCACATGAAAAATTGTTATTCGTATAAAAATTTTCGTGATGTATGTTAAAGCAGTGTTATAGAATACACCTAAAATTTATGGGATATAGGTTTAGTCTTCATAATTTTCACTTATTATTCAAAATGTACTTTTTTTAAAGGTTATTTATAATACATGGTAAATGACACCCTTATTGATTGTTGAAATTCCTTTATTAAACATAATGCTTACATGGCTTCTATGTTTCAACTCTTAAAGCTACAGTCTGCTTATTTGGATGATGCCTTACAGTTACTTACACCCCTTATTGATTTTCACCTATTTTGTTTGCCAGATGGCTACTCTCTACTATGTATCCAAACTATAATTTATTGTTTACTTTTCTGGTGTTCCTTAAAAATTCTAGCTGTAGTTTTATTTTTATATTTTCCTCACATCCTCCTTTGCTTCACTTTTCCTAATCTACCACATTTGTAGTGACAGCCACTCCCATCTGTGCTATAAAACCCTACATGTTGAATGCTCGCCAATTTTTTTGTGTTAGATACCCACTTCCATCCTTTACCAATTTTGAATTTTAATCAGACAACTCAACCTAACTCAACAAATTTTAAACAGATTTAATTATTTGTAATAAATCGTAATCAAAAAATAAATTTGTATCTAAAGTATACGCACAACACAATTTTGAAAAATTTGACCAGTTATTACTGAATGCCACCAAACATGACTAATTGTGACTAAACATAATCAAACAAGATCAAACACTCTCAAATGTGGCCAGATGGGACCAAATATGATTCTACATTACCAATCATAAGGAAACATGACCAATAATGATCAAATGTGAACATACTTCACCAAATGTGCCAAACATGTCAAATAAAAACTTAACCAATAGTGACCAATCGTTATGACCATTAATTAAAGACTGTACACCATCTAATAAGGCCAATTTCATCAAACATGACATTAATTAACTGAAAATGACTAAACAGGATTGAATGCGACTAGACGTGACCGAATAACTGAACCAGTAATGATAAAATTTGAATATGTGCTAAGAAATGTGGCTAAATGAGACAAACTGTGTTACTTAACAGAATCAAATACATCCCACAATGAAAAATAATTACTTGGCAAAATGAAACCAATGTGATTTAGCATGACTGTATGTGACCAAACAGGAAGAATCACGATAAATTATTGAAACGTGCAAAAAATAACCAAAAATTTTAGAATGTAAGTAAATGTCACTTCATCTTATCTATCCTACTAAACATTCTTAAAGTCGAATCATATCAATAAGCAACCACACTAGGCCAAGTATTGCCAAACGTGGTAAAAGTAACCAACCATTACCAAATTGTATGGGATATTGCAGGAAATGACCGATGTGACAATGAGCGTGAGTTTAAATTTCGTTAATGTGATCACATATAGTCAAACAAAATCACTTGTTTCCAAACATGAACAGCCAGAAACCCTAGGTGACAAAATTAAACCAAATGTAACCTAAATGAACATTACCAGGCATTACTCAACATAACCAGAAATAAACAGCTGTAACCCAATGTCATCAAATGAGAATAAAATATTACTGCATAAGACCAGTGGTGACAAACGGGCACTCGAAAAACGGCTGCAAGTAATGGAGATGTACGACTAAACATTTTTAAAAAAAGCGGTAAGCACATCTTGATCTGTGGAATATACACTAACATTTGTGAAAAATGCAAAACCAAGAAGGATACATATGATTGAAATGAACTTTATACCACAGATTAGGTATATGACAACACACAATTGATTAGAATTACATAACTGTAAATGACCTCTGTCCTTGAGAATTCAGTATGGTGTGAAGTCCCCATGTGCTGCAATCAGAGCCGCTAAACATCGGGGCATGAAATCAAAGAGATCCTTAATATGTTCCTGGGGAATCTCCCTCCATGCGGTTTGTATGCAATTCCAAAAAGCATCAACAGTGGTTGCTGAAGATCCGTCACGAACAAGTCACCGACTAACCATATCCCAGACATGTTCGATGGGCGACATATATCAGGTGAACATGCAGACCAGGGAAGCAGCGGCACCCGTCGTTCATTGAAGAAGGCTTGCACATTCCTCGCCACATGTGGCCGGGCATTGTCCTGCTGAAATATGGCATGCGGAGTCGCCTAAAGGAGGGGCAGTACCTCGGGCTCTAAAACCTCCCTGATGTAGAGGTTGCTGTTCAGATTGCCCTCAATACATAGAAGTCGAGATCGTGTGTTGTATCTAATGGCGCCCCAAACCATTACGCTTTGCGTTTTTTCCGCTATGCCGCTCCACAATGCAGCCTGCCAGATTGCGGTCACCACGGTAGCGTCTAACACGTATGCGGCCATCATTGCACGATAGGTTGAAGCGGGACTCGTCCGAAACACTACATTTTGCCACTGAGCACGCCAGCGACGGCATTCACGTGCCCGTTGCAGTCTGAGGTGTTTGGGATTTCTGGACAATGGAAGCTGGTGCAATGGCATGCCTGCCACCAGTCCAGCTTGCAGCACACGGCATCGAACCGTCGACGCAGACAGGCATACACCAGTTTCAGTGCTCCAATGTCGAGCCAACACTGTGGACATGGCTGTACGGTCCGTTACGGCCATGCGGACAAGATGGAGGTCATCCCGTGCTGTGGTCACATTGCGTGGTCCAGTACCCGCTCGTCACTGGTGCCACACACGCATCACTGTCGTAGCAGCATGCCCTCTACCAGCCGAAATGTCACGGTATGACAAATCCGTTTCCCGGAGACCGATCATTCTGCCCCGTTCAAACTTATTCACATGCTGATATTGCGGCCGTTGCCGTTGACGAGGCATACTGGCACTTGCTTTCACTTAGTTTGACGGTTCTTCACTGAGCTTGGCGTAACACTGACCTTTCCTGTCACACAAGAGTGGGCGCTGCTGGGCCTACCTGTACGCCATCTCTCTACAATCGTAATCACTTATTGCTGGCACATTGTTCTACACATCCTCCGAGTTTGGATTCTTTCGGGCCATTCTTCCTGGGTGTTACAATTTTCACAAACAATAGTGTATGTTTGTAATGAGACCATAACGATAATTTTGTTCAGCTTGTGTACTTTGGCACGTGTTAAAATAATGAAAATACCTGAAGTGGCAACGAAACTCCAATCATTAGTTCGTTTTTGATGTGCATAGTACCATTTTAAACAAAGACGGTCCCCTTAAAAATTCTAAGTTCGATTTGGAGACACATGCTGCGAATACCGGTGATTTTCATATATTGGCAAAACTATTGTCGCAGCCTATAAACGGGTTGTTTAAATTCTTGCTCAGCGATAAAGCAGGAGCTGTGGGGCCAGAGGCCCAATTTTTTAAACCATCGGAATTATTCCTCTTGAGGAATGACGTCATTCTGGAATCGGAATGCTTAAAGCTATGTTTTGAACACTCGTTAGCGAAATTGTGTACTGAAATCCAGCCATGAAGTATCGAAATGAATCTGATAGCGAGGCAGCTGTCAGAATCGTCATTCCTTTAGAGATTTGTCGGTTATTATTATTGTGTGATGTAGGAAGCTTGAAAATAGATACTCCCTTGTGGTTTAAACTAAATATATTTAATAAGGAGATCAAACTAAGTATGTTTACATATATCAAATTATAATGGCGTTGTAAATATATGTAAAAAAAATCGTGTAAAGAAAGTTAAGTTTAGACATGATACTGACAATTGCTACGAATATAAATTTTAACATGAAACAGATAGAAAATAAAATCAATTATAAAATCAATTTCGCAAGAACAGTTGCAGCTGTAATACATTTTTACAGTTTACGCCATACACAGAATGTTAGCAAATAGTTCTGTAGAGGTGTATTCACACCAGCCAAATATAAATTATAATAGCGATATTATTTCATCTCTATTTTATTATTTGCTACAGTAAGGTAACGCGCATGACATTTCTTCCTTGAATGTAGTTACCGTATTCGAATTAAAATGTAAAAACATGTTAAATATTCTTACGATAAACTATCTCTATTTAGCAGCAATATGTGTTAACTCGTAACATATTGTTCCACGCGTTTAGTTATTTTATATAGTAATAAATGGTGTAATTATGTCAAGTTCGACTTCTTTTAAGGGAAAAAACTGAATGATAACTACCGGTCCCCGTGGATTATCTATGTCTCATTATCTTCATTATTTGTAATATCTATAAATTACACTCAAGATAGCTTAGTATTTTTTTTACGGAAATTGCATTTGCTTATCTCGAATTATCTACTAATAAATGAAATACTGTATATACATGTGTATGTTAAAACAAATTTTCCTGCCTCAACAGATTTAATGTGATTGGTTCAGCTTCGGTGACCACATACGAAATGGAGCAATGCGAAGTTGTAATATAGATTCTTCAAAAATACGATACAAATCATTCCGACAGTCACTACCGTCGTCTCAAAAATACACATTCTGGCATTCCGACACTCGCTACCGGAATGGAAGTATCGGATCAATCGGCTAGCGAATTTATTCCAATAGTTTCAAAAATTTGGTCCCAGATGTCGGGTAGGAGCCGTCTATGGTTATCTGGGCTTGCATTTGTGCGAGAGGGCGTGACTTTCTGCGGGGTGAACGCTTCTCTCGTGTCGCGATTGTAAGTCCTGCAGGAAGCAAGCGGGCCTTCCTTGTGGTTCGGAGTGCTTCTGGATACTGATGAGCTCAGCTGTCGAGCGAGGCGCGTGAAACTCTCTGGCTTCAGGTCAGGGGAGTTCAGTTCGGGCGGCAGCGAGTGAAGGGTTTAGTCGCCTATTTGACGCGAGTGAAGGTGACGAGTGCCTATCTGAAACCACTGGTATTCTTCAGTAATGCCGTGTTCTAATTTTTTTGACTATATTTGATTACATTTAACCAATTTTAAAGTCGCTCGCATTCGGCCACATCGGTCATTTCTTGCAATATTCCACACAATTTGTCAATTTATGGTCACTTATATCACGTTTGCCAATGTTTGATATAGTGTGGTCGCTTATTGATACGTTTCATCTTTAGGAATGTTTGGTTATGCTAAATAATAGTTTACTTACATTTCATAATTTTTGGTTATTTCTGGCAATGTTTAATAATTTCTCATAACTTTTCCTGTTTGGCCACATTCAGTCTTGCCTAATCACATTGGTTATCAAATAAAATGCAACCGTGTTAAACAGCTATACAAAAACAAAACAAACTTTCAAAATAAAAACAAACATGACCGAACTTGCTCGAATATGGCTGGATATTACCTAACATAACCAAATGTAACCAAACGACACCAAACATGACCGAACTTGCTCGAATATGGCTGGATATTACCTAACATAACCAAATGTAACCAAACGACACCAAACATGACCGAAAGTTACTGAAAAGAGAAAATGTGTCCAAACATGACAAAATATTCCCTAACTGGAACAACTATCACCAAAAATTACCAAAATTACCAAAAGACTTCGGGGAATGCTATCGAACATGACCAAATGTAACTAAATATAACAAATACTGCACAATGATTTTTGACAAAATGTGACTAAACATGTCCAAACAAGACCAGTGTTCGCGTAACCTTACCAATAATATTATAATTTATTTACCAGCTCTATTTTTTTCACAAATATACCAAAGAGAATTTATAAGCAGTGCGTAAAATTTTTCAGATTGTTAGATATTCTGTAATTCTGAGTAAATGAAAGTAATAAAAATAAATAGTGCTTATAAAAGGATTTCTTACACTATTATAATTAAATATTTTTTAACACAAGTTATGCATAAATAGCATACATAATACAAATATACTTAGATAGACCAAATACTACTTTACAAATGCCAACTTTGGGATATTCTGACATAATTTTAGTGTAGAAACATTTAAACAGTTTGCATCACTTCATTTGAATGCTCATAATTTTTCCATTGTCTCTTATAATTGTGACTTTTGTATTTTTGTTTAGTGTTTTAACTCTATCAAGTAAAGTTTATATAAGGACATCGCTCAAACATGCGAATTAATCTAATGGGAAATGAAAGTAGGCTCCAAGCTCAGCTCTGATCTTTTGTTATTACTCTAGCCTGCAAAGTGCTCTTTGGAATACTAAAAGTCATTGCAAAATCCCTCTTACTCCTCCGAGCATGAAGTGGCCTTTGGCTATTGTTTCGTATGCTGTTACGTGATACCAAGATCCCAGTCAGCTGATGTGGGGCAGTTCGGCGGAGTTTAGCCGTTTTGCGCGATGCAGTCATGTATAAATTTGTTACGGGTATATACTTTGCCCATTTCAGTCTATTCGCGATATCTTTACATTTTTTTAATCAGACCTATAAAAATCACCCCATGAGTGACGTGTTTGGTAGTTTCCTAAATATGCCGTGTATAACAAACGTTTTGTACTTCTGTTAACATAAAATAATCTTATTTTTGGTTAGATTGAATTTTTACTATATTTTATTCTTAAATTGTAATATTTTATTTACAACTAATATTAATAAAGAAAGAGAGAAAATAGGTGTGTTGGTAAGAAATAGTTCTTATGCAAAATGTTATAAAACCGAGTGCGCACGAATGTGGTGCGTTGTCCCTTTGGTGTAATTTTCTAGACTTGTTAAAGCTTGTTAAATTAACCGTGAATAGACTATATCAGCAGTCTTGTAGTAGAATATCGTGACGTTTTAAGCCGGCTCTAATATATTCTTAGCGCCAAGTGTGAATTTGTTTGGTCGGCTGTCTACTTTGCCGTAGGCGAGTGAGTGAGTGAAGATATTTGGGCGGCTCTTAACATTGAGGTCTTGAGAGCCGATGAAGGTGAAGCGAAGCGAGTATGGAGCAGCGCCAGACTGGAATGAAAGGTCTGGGGAATCTGAAGATCCCCGAGAAAACCCACTGACCAGCGGCATCGTCCGGCACGATTCCCACATGCGAAAATCCGGGAATCGAACCAGGTTTGCCTAGGTGGAAGGCGAGTAGTATAACCACTATACCACCGCGGTCCCATTTGCCATAGGCGTTTCTTCTGTAGTTGCATACCGAATATTAAAGAAAATAACTAACTTGCATTTTTTTGTTTAATGACTCTTCACAATTGCACCGTAGTTTGGTTTAATCGTCCACAGTTAATAATATCCGTGTAATGCTTACTTCGCCCCACCATATATATGTTTTTCCCAACAAATGATTTGTCACCTGTCTATCCTGATATAAGATCGACGTCACACTCAGATTTTACTACAGCTGTTCACAGTTAAGTAGAATTCATAGTAAAAAATGGAAATTACTCAAAATAAAAAAGTTGTCATGACTTTGCATGGCGTTCTTCACATCAGCGATAAAATCTAACAGAAAGAAAAAGAACCAACAATTTGTGCGTCTGAAAACAGAAAATCGGTTGCTGGCTAATTGTGTGTCCGATATCATAGGACCTACTGGTCAATTGTGTTTCCGATACTACAGGACGTAGAACGTCGAAGTGTTACCGGACGTACATTCAATTAAAGAAATTCCTGACATTAACGAAACGCAACCAACCTTAAATTTACACTATGTGGACGTGTTATATGAATCGCATACCACTCCGTTCACTTATAATAGATTTCTTAACTCAATGCGGTGCTCTTCCATATTTTACATAAGGCAAAACACAACGGCACTCATAATAAATCACACAGTATGTTAACAACATGTGGAAAAAACATACTACTGGAGTTTTTATACACTGGGGGATACTTACCTTTGAGATGTATCCTGAAAAATGTTGCTGTTCAGTGGGATTTTCGTTAATTCTTATATATCCTGTATTAGTGGCATCTGTCCAACCTGAGTTTTCCTACCCTCTCTCTGTTGTAGGGCGAGGGTAATGATGGAATGCGAAAATAGTGGAAAGGAGTATGTTATTGTTCGTTACGCTGGAACTGTGGCGAAGGTATCAGAAATGCGTCAGTAACTGATAACAAGTATTAATGTTTTTAATAATGAATGAAAAACTTTTCATATAAAATTATTTAAAACATTTTTTTTACAAGAGAATGGGTATGCGATGATTTCTTTAGTACTAGTTACGGAGATATATGATTTAGTAGTGGTTTTAAGTTTTAATAATAGCTTCACCTGATGTCATAACTGTGATAATAAAGTATAGTTACCTCAGGTGTATTGTATTTCAAAGTTTGATTATGCGTCTGGTTACTTCACCTGAAAAAGATTTCGGCACACTTAAAAAAATTACATTGCATAAAATTAACGTATCTTGTCTCTGAAAATATAGACTGGGCTGCATTTTACTCGCATCTGCTTTCAAACACATACAAACTGGAAATTTTTTCCACTAAATGAGTAAAAATATAAAATATGCTGTATACATCTGTTATAATACCAGAATTAGCAATGAAAATTTATTTGAATAAATACTGTAGTATTTAATTACTTGAACCCAGTTATTGCACTCCTCAATAATAAAAATATAAAATAGGCATCTCCCACCTAACTGGACAATACTTCTTTAATACTCACCGTAAATAAAATTATACATATAGTGATAATTGTGATAAATAAAAAGTTATGAAAGTTGCAGTTTCAACACTAGATTATTTTTGTGATGTATTATTCAAAGGAGTAATTAACCTAAATTTTTCAATAATGGCTGTCACTGCATATTTGAAACAAATAGAGGCAATGCACAAATATACTGAATACAAAGAATATGACCTTGGAGTGCACTCGTTGCAGACTCGTTTAAAATTTAATTAAATAAATAATAAAACCTTTTCAAAAAAATTCATTATTGATTCTCTTGATTATAGAGTTTTAAATAATTAGAGTAAATATAGATTTAAATAGTGGTCTTGGTTAAGTGTTCATAGATAAGTAACATTTTTTCCCGCTTAGCTGCATATCACAATGAAAATATGTCCAGAAGGAGAACCACGAAACTGGAGATTATCTTCCCGTTGGATAATGGAAACTCGAAAACAGCATTTGTAGTAACCTTGAAAGTTAAACAGGAAAAAGTGAAACCAATGGGGTGAATATAAAATCCGCGCTGAAATATAACGGAAACAGAAAATAGTCATTGCAGTAGGAGTAAGTAAATTGTAAATGACGGCACTTCGAAGACGGCATATACTCACCAGTGAAATTTGAAGATGAATCTCAGATTCGGCAGATTGACAAGATGAAATCTAAAGTTTTCTTGTAACTTCTTTGTCAAACTAAAGTATATTTAAAAACAAGATACAGTAGCTATGTTCCTGAAAATGTTTCGTCCTTGAGACTCAGAGCAAACGCAAACCACGCCAGTGTCTTGAAGGTGACAACAAGAGTCCTTGAAAAAAGACGACATAAGCACTTGGCAATGCACACAAGGTAACATCGGTTTAGTTCAGACATTCTTACTAGTGTGCGTGTCCTGTACCAAACTGCGGATGAGGAGAAAGTCTCATGTACGTGTAGGCTAAAATAAAATTACTACTTTGCATCACAACTTTATGCATGATAAACCACTCAGGCATACTGTAAGTATAACTGCCGAGAACCAAGCTAAGCTGGGAAGCTAAACTCGTTTGTGTACTGGCCTGAAATAAACAAATTCCCAAATGATACTGAACATTTAAATAAAACAGTTGCCCTAAAATAATAAGTAAATCACAATAACAATAGCATTACCACAATACCAGCTCAGTAAGTTAGGCAGCAAATTCAAAATAAGTATGATTAAGTAAAATTTAAAATTAAGGTGCTCAAGAATCAAAGAAAAGCCTTAACCTCTGCGTTTTTGTATTTATGTGTATATATTACATGCATTTATATAAACTCCATTCCATATAAGTACACTAAATTTTAATAGTTCTAGAAAAGTAGCACGGATATAATGTATTCTTCCGCTACAGTTGCTTTTTCAATGAATAAAATAATGTAAACAAATAGTATGATCAATATAGGTTACCATTTCAGCTGGTTTTATTTTCATTATGGCCGAGTTATACTGCTGGAGCTGTGTTTATTTTATTAACCGGGCTCTTCTTACGAGACGGTATCATTTTGAATAACATATTATTTTGATGGAGCAGTGGAAACTTTTCCTTGAACGGAAGTAACATTCAAATTATTATAACCTGGAAAGTTAACGTTACCGAAAGAACAAAACGCGATAAATATATTGCTGTTGGTACCTATGTGAGTAATAAACACACGTTGTACGTAAATATTTTTTTTAGAGAAATTAACCGTACACTTTTTCGGTATTTAATATATCATAGTAAACATGTTATTTTTACACTACAAAACAAAGAGTTGATCTGGTGGGTTTTTTAGGCCACATACGTTTCAAAAATTCAAATAACTTGTTTCAAAATATGTTATTTACTGTTTGTAATTCCTCTTCGCAACTCCTACACATATTCTATGGCAATCCTTGGACACATTTGTCTGCCACTAATAGAAAATAATTCGTTTGCAGAATCACTCGGTAAATACAACGCTTAGTGGGTTTCTCGAAACTAACAAACTTAAACTTCATTACGTCAATGAATTGTGGCGCTTCAAGACGGTGCAGAAAATGACGGACCAAGCCCTATATACACGTGCCGATAATATTAAATTTCACGCAAGGAAAACACTAAAAAGGCACACCCTACAACCAACTATACTTAATGTAAGGAAATACAAAAATTATTAACTAACGATTAAATATTCCAACAACACTAATAAGATATTCGTTTAAACGTGACGAAACAGATCACATGCACAATGATGTTCACTGAGTTGGAAAAAGTTTCACAGGTCGGAAGTGACTGGAGGTTCCGTTATAATTTCTAAACATGTTTTTAAAGCCAATTCACTAAAAGCCAAAAAATTGTAAATTACTTTAAATGCTGCATGATATAAACCACAGGTGTTGTAAATGTTAATTAAAGTTTTGAATTACAACTTTAATTTCTGAGCACTAGTTTCTTTCAGACATCATCAATATCGCCAACGTAATAACATCCATCCTGGAACAACTCATCAGCTGACACAATACTTTGCAGGCGAGACCATTTACTGTTTACATACTGTGTAGGTTGGTCACATTGCCTGTTAACATTTTATCTACTTATATGAAGTGCAGTATACTTAACACACAGTTATTCTGTAACCGCCGTTGTTGACAGTCTGAATTTTTGGGCTGAGCGTTGTGAGTGCGACGTCGTTTTTGTGTTTGTCCCATCTCGAATATTCCCGAGTTTTCTTTCGTTTTTGGGTTTTCGATTTAGAGTATTTTGCTGATGTATTGATGCGTTTTTGGCTTTATATGATTACTTTTGGCTGTGGACGTATTTGCGGTTTACTGTCGGCCATCATAGCTCCTAATATATANTATATATATATATATATATATATATATATATATATTTATTTATATATACTATACATACACCTTTGCGTTCTTATCCTGGTTCGTTAATCTGATTTCTCTTTCTGTTGTACTCCCCCTCCTTTACTGTGTGATCATCGATATTCCCTTCTATGAAATTATCTATATTATTTACACAATTCTTGGCAACAGCTGATATTTGATAGTTTTCTGTGTCAGTGTATTTTTATGTCATTACTAGCTGACCCGGCAAACGTTGTTTTGCCATAAAAATTATTTCTAGTGATTATAGTATTAGAAAAAAATAACTATAACTTATTGTAAGTGTGTGAGGATGTGGTATATAAGTGGAAGAGGCATGGAGCTCTGTGGACGATGACGGAATATAAAATTAGATAATTTAATAAATATTAATAAAATGGAAATACAAACAATTACAGCTTTGCGATCAATAATAAAGTTAATTAAGAAGTACACTTAATTATTGAAAATATAATTGTAAACACGTCACTACTACGATCTGAGCACAAATGAATAAGAGAAAGGTTATTGTGTGAGAGAAAGTGGAGACCGGCTACTCCGTGCTGTGTCACTGGGAGACACCTGGTGGGAATAAATTGTAACCTAGATCGATAAATGATCGATGATAATTGATCAGTTATCGACCTAGGGTAAAATTTATTAAATTACTAATATCGCTATAAAAAAATAAGGGTTGGTGGTAGAAGGGTGAAAATTTAGGAGGGTATGTATTTTTTGATGCCACATCATAAAAAAATAAAAAATAAAAATTTTGTTCAAACAATAAAAAAAAATTGTTTGGGGGTGGCCACCCTTGTTACTTAGGGGTGTAAAAAATAGATAGAAATCTATTCTCAGACCTACCGAGTATACATAAAAAATTTCATAAAAATCGGTCCAGCCGTTTTGGAGGAGTTCAGTGACTAACACTGTGACGGGAGAATTTTATATATTAGATTGGTTTTCAGTGACTAAGTTTTTCAATGTCCTATATTTTTCCATATATAAAAAATATTGTTGCATTTAAGTATTGTAAAATTGTAAACATTACCGACGTGCTGAACCGTTTAGGGGCATAGACTGATGGGCAGAATTGAATGTTTTAAAAATAATAAGTTAATTAGAAAACAACATGGCACAAGTGCAGTATACGTATAACAAAACTGGTCGGCACAACAACGACAATATAGATGAACAGACCAGATTTCCTTTGACAAAAATAAGTGTCTTTAGACATATACAGTGCGATTCTAAAATCATGGGACAAACATTGAGGGGTGGTACAGCTCACTAAAACAAACAATTATTGTATAGGTATATATGGGCGGAAGTGACGTGTTGAGGCACAAGCATAAAAACATAACACATTAACGTAAACATAAAATGTTCATTAGCAGCATACTTAACGAGTGATTCCGTACAGAAAATGTTAAAAGAGTTGCTGGAAATGCATCCACCAACAGTCACGCATGCTTGGCGACCTCTACATATCGCGTGATTGGCTGACAATGGTGGCGTGCGTGAAATACCCGGCGTATTTGAATCTGTTCGCCAATAACACCGCCGACGCTACTAAGCTTGCATTACTGTCGGTGGTAGTAATTTTGAGCACTTATTATAAACATTGCTGTAAAAAGGCATTTAGCGGCAACGTTGTAAATAAGCAATGTGTTGCATTTCATGTGTTATTTTTGTGTTTGTGCCTCAACGCATCACTTCCGCCCATATATTCCTATACAATAATTGTTTGTTTTAGTGAGCTCTACCACCCCTCAATGTTTGTCCCATGATTTTATAATCACTCTGTATAAACTTAGCAATATCTACAGACTGAACGTCAACACCAAAATTTTTTTTCTTCCAGAGACCACCACCTTCTGTCATATCCAATGCTGGTTAAGCTTCTCCTGGTTGGATGCGCATCAAAGAGTTGATGTTATTTACTGACGTCTTCTGTGTTGGTCGTTGGTTATCAATTACAATACTTTAGAAGACATACAAAACATTTTTGCAGATAAAGGTGTTACTATTAATATCGTTACACGGATGCGTATCTGAGTTCGTGAGAGATGGAGGTCTTAAAAAATAAAATAACTGACCTTGATTCTTAATTTATTCACACAGCTATTATTTATAGCAAAAATTATCTGTCTCCAATATTACACTTTTTATTTCTCAGTGAGCACAATATTTAATGTCTATTTCAACTCTAATTAACGTCCTTCGTTATGTCTCTGATTGGTTATTGTCAATTAACTCACTCATCATTAACACATGTTCAGTCTATCTGTTGTCAACATTTATAAAGTCTTTACCCCTAACTCATCCAGCCCAATAGTCCAGCCTGCAGTCGTACTCTTCACTGCTCTGATGTTCGCATTCGCTGATTTTCCTCCTGCTAGTTACTTCTCTCGCTGCGCGCTTCTCTTCTTGTTAGTCGTCTGTCGCTGAAACTCATCCATTCAACAACTACAACTCGGGCCGGAGGTCCGTCACTTTATGTATACTCTGCTGGCCTTGACCTGGAAAGTTCGCCACACACCGAGTCTAACTGAGATAAACAAGGTCAGTAATATCAAGTGTTCTTCAGACGTCTCAAAGAGACCCGATACTCAACTTCGTGAAAAGTTACTACTTCTCCGGTTGCAACTGATAGCGTACGCGACCATAAATCATCTAACTACTCTGTCCTTCACTTTCACTCACTCGCGCGGGATAAAGCAGCGAGCGCGTAATACTGTATTGTTATGTGCTCGCTGCTTCGCATCCCTTGCGAGAGTGGAAATGTGTAGAGGTCACCTATGTAACCCAAGAGCGGGCGGCGAACACGAAGATCAGCTTACATAGGTTTGCGCTGCGTTTGGGTTTGTTGTAAATCTTTTGCGACCCGCGCTTCTGACCTTCAGATGATTGAATTTCCGTGTTCATCTGAAGAATTTTCTGACGGTTTGCTGCCATAGTTTCTCCCAGAGTGAATCGAGGTGCGTCGAACTTTCCAGGCCAAGGCCAGTGGCTATAAAAAGCGTGTCGGCCTCCGAACCGGGAGTTGATGTGAGTGGATGAGTGGCTGGAGTTTTGGCGATAGACGACGAGTGAGAGAAACGAGTGGCGAGAGTAGTGACCAGCGGGAGGAAAATCTGCGGTTGCAAGCATCGGGGCAGTGATGAGAGTGACTGGCAGGCTGAATTTTTGACTGGATGCATGAGTGAAAGACATTACAAATTATAGCAACAGACAGACTGAAAGTGTGTTAATGATGCGTATAAGTTAATTGACTATAACAAAACAGAGACATTAAGAAGGACGTTAATTAGAGTTAAAGTAGACATTAAATATTGCGATCACTGAGAAATAAAAAGAGTGATAGTGGAGATAGATAGATTATGCTGTAAATAATAGCTGCGTGAATAAGTAAAATCAAATTTAGTTATTTTATTTTTTTATTAAGACCTCTATCCCTCACGAACTCGGATACGTCCCTCAGGCTTCTTGAAACACTGGTGTCAAAAGTGGGATGAAGGCATTTCATTGTAAATCAAGTTTGACAGTGATATTTAAAGAAATTTATATATTGTAATAGTTGCAGGCCACATAATTTTGACTGTTTTGTACAACCATCACAGTGAATGCTAACTAGAAAAACTGGAAGCACTGCGAGCATTAATCGAGGGGCTCGGTAGCCAGATTAGTAGTGTGAACGGAAATGTAAATAGTGTAAATGAAAATGTAGACAGGAAAATGGACTCTGTAAATGAAAATGTAGACAAGAAAATAGATCATGTAGATAGGAAAATATGCACAGTAAATGAAAATGTTGACAGGAAAATAGAAGGCATTAGCGAGTTAGTGAATGAAAGACAACGTAGACAAGAAGATTGACAGTGTAAATGAAAAAGTGGACAGTGTAAATGAAAGGATGGACAGTGTCGAGAATGAAATTAAACAGAATATGAGTGCAGTAGAGAACCAGATGGAAGAATTCCTTCAGAAATGGAGTGCCACTATCGCTAAACTGGCAGCCAACAAAAGTGGGGAAGTAGTGCAAGTCGTAACAAACACAGCAACCTCTAAATATGGCCAGGAGCTCTGCAGCGTTAGTTTAGCCCAGCTAGGAGTGGGGAAGGGAGTCTCAATTAAACCCGCCCCTTATGATGGCCAAACTTCTTGGCGGGAGTACCAAGACCAATTTGCGATTGTCGCCACCCTGAATGGCTGGTCAGCCGAACAGCGAGCTTACTACCTCACCGCAGTACTGAGAGGCCCCGCATTGAGCATACTAAAATCTCTGCAAGAGCAACATTGACTGGAGTACCCTACACTAGTGTCGGCCTTGGAACTAAATTTCGGTGACCGATACCTGCGACATACCCTCCATGCACAACTGCGGAGCCGCACCCAACAACCAGTGGAGCCACTGCAGGAGCTATGACAAGACATTGTGCGGCTCTCCCAACAATCTCTGGAAGAGTGCCCTGAGGAGGTGCGTGATATCATCGTAGTCGGCTTCTTAATCGATGCCATCACCGACACAGAAGTACGGCAAGCAGTACGTCAGGCTGCCTCCCACAACATTCAGAATGCCATGGCCCGAGTCAGCAAGACAGGGAGCCCCACCCCGACGTCAGATACAGGCAGTGACGCTGAACGAATATGATGAAGACAGCATGAATAATACACTGAAGGAGTTGCAGATGGCTGTGAAGGACATCGATTCCTGAGTCCGTACCACAGAGATTCACCACCCCCACCCAGACGACCAGAGACCTGAATGTTGGTCACGTGAGTAGCCGGGGCACCTGAGAGCCTACTCCCCACTACAGCAGCAACAGCAGCAGAAGTAACAGCGGGAAAAAACACAGCGAGAGGCAGGTGTGAATACAGCACATTCGGAAAACTTGTAAACACCGATCTTGAGGGGCGAAGGTCGGTGACTGCTGGAGGGAAGGCCCCAATGTTCTTAAATGTGCAGTCGGTGAAACAGGATTGGGATGCAATCCTGGGGGAGGGAAGCATGAATGATGTTCCTTGCCAGATAGTCGTCGACACTGGGGCGACCCTATCAGTAGTAAGACTAGACATCCCACTGCCTTCCCCCTAGCGATCGCCCGACGACAGGATGGAACGATGCTATTTGACTACAGTAATAGGCAAGACTATACCAGTTAAAGGTAAGAGGAAAGTGATCTTGACACTTGGTGACCTTAGCATAGAGCACGATGTTTACATAGCAGAAACAGAGAATGAATATTTTGGGGCTTGGTGCATTACTTAAGCTGGGGTGCTGTATCGATGCTCGACTTGGCGTACTATGGTAGGCAGTACAGAGTTAGTGGTTTCAACACGGCATGATTTGTTCTCCTCCACAATTAGCTGCCAAGTAGTATGTTGTCAACCCACTGTGCCGCCCACCTCTAGTGAACATACTTCCAAATGTTCCAGAAGATTCTAGAGTAGAACAATTAGAATGTACTCTACCAAAAGTAGTGAATGAACTGCTAGTACGAACGTGAGAAAATCTTAACTGGTGCCAGGAGAAGGCTGTCTCTGAATTACTACAGATAAATAGGGATGCCTTCTCGAGTGAACTAAATTACCTTGGAAGGACTAATGTGACCTGCCGCCACATTGATACAGGAGATGCCAGGCTAATAAAGCACCCACCAATATGACTACCATTAGCTTTTAATGAGGTAGTTGAGGGAATTCTGAAAAAAAAAGAAGGATCTAGATGTGATAGAACCATCAGTTAGTCCATGGTAATTAATCCCTCATTGTCCTTGTTAAGAAAAAACATGACTCTCTGAGGTTTTGTGTAGATTATCGCCAGCTGTATAATGTGACAGAGAAAGACTCTTATCCAATTCTAAGGACAGACGAGATGACACATTGAACAGCTTAGCAGGTTCGTAATGGTTTTCTACTTTGGTCATGAAGAGTGGGTACTGTCAGTGCGATGTAGCCCCAGAGAACCAAGAGGTGACTGCATTTCGTGTCCAAGGCAAAGGAACCTGGAAGTTCAAAGTTGTGCCTTTTAGGCAGTGCAATGATCCTGTCACTTTCGAACATCTGAAAGAAAAAGTTCCTGCCTTTAGATAACTGTCAAGTTTACCTAGATGACATTGTTGTGACAGGAATGACAATTGAAGTGCACCTATCACGCGTAGACTCTTGTTCCAGAAAGTGGTCGCAGAAACGTGCACACGTTCGTCAGACATACTATATTCTAGGTTAGTTTATGTGGTCCGGTTAGGTCAGGATGTTATGTCGGGATGCCGATTAAAATTGATTAAATCGACTTAGAAATCGATTTTTAGATCGATATTAAGGCTGACGAATTTTTTCGGTTTCGTTATATGTCTCGTAGAATCGTTTTTCGATTCAGCGGAACCTCTGTGTGTCATTTAACGCACTCAAGTAAATCAAGTTTAGGACTGTCGTATTTGTGGATTACTAGATTTTAATGGAATTTCATTTTTTGGTCATTGATATGGTTTTGAGTTTTTGGTTAATAGTCTTTCTCGTTGTATATAACTGACTTTATGTTAGTACAACTGGCCCGAGAACAGATCGAAAATAAATTTCTTTTAAATCGATTAATTTAGTCCCATTTTATATGCACATCAATATTCAATGCCTCGAGCTTGATCGATCCAAAAAATAGATTAAATAAGTGAAGATCGGCATGCCTATAACGGGAAGCTATGATGAAATATGCGGGTCGCCAGCAAACGCATGCGCAATAGCCACGGCCTCGGCGGTCCACAGACTCTCGTGTGACGTCACCAACACGACCACCTGTCACGTCCCCTGACTTACCTCGTCCTCGTGCGTCATCACGTACTGGCGCAGACGCAGAGGTGTGCGGCGATTCAGATTCACGTCAACAGCTGTCTGCCACCTCTGGTATGCGACAGGACGACTTGAATGCCACATGTTGGCGCCGTGTTTGTAGATTCCAGACCCGGTGTCTATGGAGGCGGCTAACTTTGCAGCAAAGGGAATTGCGTCACTCCTCTCAACAGCAATTCCCACATTATATGAACGAATGCGAAGGGTGCTTTTCATTCTGCAATTAATGATACGCCTGCGCAAAATTTGCCGAGGTGAATAGACAAATGCTAGTGCGCATAGTTAGCTAGGTGCCTGGGTGTCTGCATTTATGTAAAAGGAATCGGAATTTGCTTATTTCAATTATTATACCCTCTCATAAAAAAACCTATTAGGTTTTTGCTCATAGTCTTTCCTTCCAACACTTTGCCCTCGTCTGATATACTGCCATGCTAAGGTCACTATATTGAATCAATTTTTGATGAATTCGTAGTTACAAAAATGATTATTTATAACTGCAAAAACGGCACTTGATGTGACCAAAAAATAACAATTAATTTTAATTTATTACCAAACCGGAGAAAAATATTGACAATTTTATTTATTGATTACATAGTTTAATTGCTAAATTTATTATTCTAGGAAAAAAAATAAATGCCAAACCGAACACAAGTTACTGCTCACAAATTACATGAAAATTGTGTATATAACCATCGTATCAGATGATCAAATGAAGATTCGCAGAATCTCTCACTCTAAAAATCTCTAATGAGGTCTTCTTATTTTGCCTCCCCC
>NQII01000596.1:574798-592789 GCA_002778355.1 Clitarchus hookeri
GGGGGGGGGGGGCAGAAGACCTTGATTTTTCTTTGGCCCCTTAAATTTTAATTTACTTATTATTTAATTTCCTGCGATAAGCTCGTCACTATATGTATGAGAAATCACATCCGTAATAATTTGCACTAAAAATATTATCAATATAATTAATATTAATTTCGGTTTCGCATATTTTCCTGCCTGGGCTTTAATAATAGAGAATGTGGTTTACACATCTCCGTTTGCTCCGGCATACAAAAAGTGCGCACTTGTTAGGTAGTTTGACAAATGCGACCACTGATATATTTTTGACAAGTATGATGGCTGCACCTTGACATATAGGAACAAATTTCCCTGCCTTAAATATGCCGCCCCATTATATAAGATATATGAGACTTGCTTAAATGTTTTATGCGAGTTTTAGTATAACATAATTAAGAGTAACGTCCTCAGTAAACAATTAACACTAAAACTTTAACACATCTCCTTGTGAACAATGTTGTGGTCGGTATTTTATTTTCTTTGTCATGCATTGCTGTAATATGTAAGTATTCTCGTAGGCGAGCTGAACTAGCTAAGAATAAACAACGATTTGTATAAAGTGTTTTGTAAAATGAACATAATTTTATCCCCGAAATTTTCTGTATTTTTATGGCGAGCGAAGTCGAAAAAACTGGCGCGTTACACGTTATGCTTCCGATACACTCAGTTAAAAAATATGCTGATTAGCATAAGATTTAAACAAATGTTATGTTTACACACGTTATAGTTTAAAGTGTTCATTTTGTATTCACAAGAGTAAAACCAACTTCCATAATTATCATTGTGTTTTAGTATTATACAAATTATATACAAAATCATAAATTGTTTATTACTCTCTTTAAATGTGTTTATTTGAGGTGGAATTTTAAGTGACTCACGCCCCCTAACTCATCCTCCATTCGTCGACCTGCTTGATCCAGCAGCCAAGACTTTGTTTGTTCTTGCGTAAGGTTGGTCGGCATGTTCGTCTGGAGCGACATGTTATCTGACGTGTCCATGGTTGTGTCCTGGAACAGAGCCTGTGGTTGAGTTGCCGGGTTATGAAAATGAATGGTTCCCCATTCTACTGTGGCTAAAACTGCTCCGAGTGGTATGTTTTGAGGGTTGGTTAGCTCCGTCCCCAACGAGCCCGCATGGCCCTCCCCGAGGCTCGTGGTAGGATCGTGGTAGAGGGGATCTCTACTGGAAAGATGTTCAGATTGTTAGTGTGCCTAATAACGCTGTGGGAAACAACCTCCACTGACCCACTAGGGACTAGGCTCGAGATGACCTGATAACAGGCCGGCAGTTGACTCCCAGTGCACCACGAGCTATTTCGATGCGAAGGCCTCACAGTCTACTGAGAGAAGATCCCAACGATGCCGCCCGCCAGGAAATAATGTATATATGAAATTCACAAACTAAGTACAGGATATGTCATTACAAAATTCACAATTAGTTTTTAAATAAAGTTATTTCAATCGGTTGACACAATAGCTTAACCAGATAAGAGTAATTGGTCATTTATACATTTAAAAATGAGAAAGTTACTAAATCTTGAAATATTGCCAAATAAAAATAATTACAGAAACAGTGAAAAAAATATTATCTAGCCTTGTTTTAACATAAAAATGAAAAATAAAAAGCTAAGTGCTGGAAAAGAACACAATGGGCTTTGCTAAGAAAAAATAAAATAAAATCGCAGAAAAAAGAACATATTTAAAAATAAGCGAGTGCCTAAAAATGGCACTACACCAATGTTCTAAACACGCCCATACACATACCCCAGTATTTTCAGCGCAAAATTAAAGGGAAATACGCAGAATAAATCAATGCATCGCATCTCTCGGACGGTCAGAATTTTCCAATCGGTCCGAGACAAGTTTTAACAAAATTATTTGGCTCTAAACGTCATACTCACTCATTTATATAAGTACGTGTCTAGTATTATTATTTTGCACTTACAGCAAAAGGAATGATATCATTATTTACAAATGTTTACCTTAAACTTTTAATTCAACGTTAATAAACGGAAGTACTTTCTCTCCATCGTTAGCAGTTTTACTGAGCGCATACCAATTTACGATTAAAATGTATGCAGCTAGGGGAAGTGACATTTTTCAAAGATTGAATTGAAAAGTGCTGAATAAATCGTGAAGAACCTATACAAACAATAATTCGACTTTTAAACGCCCCGTACGCGTATCTGAGCGCACCTTACGGCGAACATTTGTAGTTGCCCAAATAATAAAGGTGTCAATACCAAAATATTAATCATTTAAATTTATACCAAACATTGTTCAACTTGTACGTATTGTATGTAATGCCATTTTCCCCAAATAAAAAAAACGTGCACTTTATATTTTTTGAATAATTTGATGCCAAATCTAAAATTTTCCTGTTTTGCTGCAACTATGAAAACAAATACTTACTAAGTTGTACAAATGAAAAAAATTACAAAGTAAACTAATACTGTGAGCTACCACGTGACACATATATAATCACCAAATAACAAACCATTTATATACGAAAAAAATTAAAATATAAAGAATATTAGCATATTTTTAACATTTTTAAATACATGAGTTGTTATTTGGTGATTACATATATATGAAGCGGTAGCCCACGGCATTACTTAACGTTGTACATTTTTTCATCCGTACAACTTAGTATTTATTATTATGGCTGCAGCAAAACAGAAAAACATTTGGATTTGACATTAAATTATGTAAAAAATATAAAGTGTGCAATTTTTTTATTCGAGGAAAATGTTGTCACATACAATGTGTAAAAGCTGAATGATTTTTGGTACGACTATAAAATAATTAAATTTCTGGTATCAAACGCCGATAACATTGAGTTTCCCAACATGAGTAGAACAAACGTAAGCTTCGGCAAGCAAGAAGCGTTTTGTTTACAATGCAGCGCGCATCTCTTCGCCTCGGAAAAGACTGGGTGTGACGAAGCAACAGGAATGGCTTTTGGATAGGGGGGGGNGCAACGACGGCCTGGGGTGTCGTCACTCGTCACTCCTACAACACTGTCTCCGGAGACGAGGCTCTTCAGCCCGCAACTCGGGGCGTCACGCTGAAAGGACACGTGTTAACTGCATGCCGACTTGTTATCATCGTTCTTTCATTTCGTCGAGTATAAATGTCCTTATATTTTCATTGCAGCTTTTGTTTTACGTCACATATAACACAACTCAGCTAGTTAGTCAGGCGACACATCATGGAAAATTTATTGTGCATGTTTTTGCCATGGTATTTTTTAATACTGTAAGCAACGTTTGTCAGAAAATTATCCTCATTTTTCCAATGTCCCCGTAAGTATAGCACATAAATTCCGGATTCAACTCTCGACATTTTGTTTCAATTTTACGATTTAATTAAAACCACAACACTTACTGATGAATTTATCATTTATATTTAAGAATGCTTTATTTTTCCACATGCACGAAGAACTTCTTGTAAGGTAATTTGTATGTTTGAGTGTACAGGATGTTTGTTAACACCAAATCAGAACACCGGGGAGTTGTTGAGTGGCTCCAGACGTTCATTTCAATGTAATGAATCCATGGTCGGGTTTCAAAGCTATCAACTGTCAAGTATTGCAAAACATCTCCACCATCAGTAGTTGCGAGTATGCGGGCGCCACTAGCAATTGGCTGTTCATACACGCGCGCCATTAGAAAATCAGCTAATTCGTTGTTGATGTATCTGTTCGTTCTGTGACCACTTGTTCCCATACGAGGTGTAGCGGTGAACTGATTCGCAGTGGGAAACATTGTTGCAAGAGTCGCGTAGCGGTCAGATAGTATGCACAGCTGTTCCATCTGAGGATCTTGCATCAGCAACGTACACGATTAGCTCGAGTGTATTGATGTTGGCCTACATACAGGTGTTGTTGCGCAGTTTCTGGTTCCTCGTAGCTTCCAAACACGGCACTGCTGATCACGGGTTTATTACATCTTAAAGAACGTCTGTGGCCACTCAATACTCCCTCAACGTTTCGACGTGTAGTTTGCATCCATCTTTTGTAACTAAGAACAGTAATTAAATCAGTCATTTTAGAAAGGGCATTAGTCCACAAACTGAAAAAACCTGATTTTCCCATTGTACTGAACCTTAGATCACGTCACATCATATCTGTAAAGAAAGAGCACTGGCCCCACCTCCAAATATCATTAATATATGACTAACATGACAAGAAACCTAGCTATCAGTATTCAAAAGGCACTTGCCCATGGGCATGTGACCTTTATAAAAGACCTATTTGTTGTGCGGAATTACATTACTTCTACTTCTCTGCTTCCACAGTAAACAACTGATTTTGTAAACAGTCAAGACATCTGAGAACCAAGGAACTGTGACAATAAGCGAAGGGACCTTTTAACTGGATTAGTGCAACACACTTTCTGTTTGAAGCTAAAACAAACTGTTGAGCCACCAAATGAACAGGCATATGAAGAACCAAATTGTATAAATGCAAACAAGGTTGAAGACTTGAAGAAATATCGTATTTCCATACCTGAATAATATACAGGTCTCTTCAGTGAGATTTTGATGTGGCCGACCACACATAATGACAGTTCGGACAATGTATAAAATTACATCTACATAACAATTTTGTGTTAGTAATAATATGAAGTACTGCTTAATTATTGTCAATTTAGTCCNTAGGCCTTGCTCCTCACATTTAAGAAAAAAAAATATTGTTTGTAAATAAATTGGCCATTTGTATTCACTTTGCCTATTTTCATTATAGAAAGGGCACTTCTCCTAAGATTTACATAATTATTTGTACAAAAACTAATAATCATGTGGAAATTATAATGCCATATTTTGGTGTACAAGTAGAGGCATTATGGGTACTTTGGCACATCTGGACCTGGGACCGGAGCGCCTGAGCTATTCTTGCTATGTCATTCTGGTCGGCCGGCGACCATAATGGATACAGGTGATCTTGACATTTTACCTTTACCCTGGTGACCTTTGACCTTGACACTGGTGACCTTTAACCTTAAAACTTAAAAAATTCTAACATTTATAAAAAATTTTAAAAAAGTAAACAATTATTAAAAAATTTATTATTTTAAAAATACAAAAAATTTATTATTGAGAATTATAAAAAAATTACTATTAAAATTATTTTTAAAAACCACTATTCTGTGTGTACACTAGTCCCTCCCCAGTGCCACGACAGGCAGACGACTGACCATCACCAATTGCTATTGGCTGTTTAGTCGGCAGGCCTTCACTCCAACCACTCCTCCCTTCCAATACATATAATTACCCAATTGCCCCACCCTCACTTCCAATTATTCACCTTCGTTCGACCAATTAGTCATGTTTGCTTCACCCCTTCCAGTATATTTAATTGCCCAATAACCCCACCCCCTCCACCTCTTCTCCAATGATCATTTCGTCGTATGCAGCCATCTCGGTGGTTTTTTCGGTCGTCATTTGTTTGTACATTGCTGGAGGTCGCCATCTTGGACTTCATATGTTTACATTTTCATCGTTTAGGTGGCGCTAGTGTATTAATTACCGATTTCATCACCAGGCGAGCTGCTTATTTAGCCATCGGGCAGCACTATATTTGTTTATGTTTTTAAAGTATAGGTGGTACTGTCGGCGTCCTCCATATTAGATTCTATTTTCAACACATAGGTGGCGTTAATTTCTCGATTTCACTGCCAGGTGAGATGCCAGTACCCACGCTCATTATGTCGATTCAGTATCAAAGTGAGCTGTCGGCACTCACATTAATTTCATAGGCATAAAAAAAGTGTAATATTTTATACTATTTAAAATTTATTATTCTAATTAGCGGTATACCTACCAGCATAATTTATTAAATGAATCATTTTGTATTAAAATCTTTAATTAAGACCCAACAAAAAACATTTTTCGATTTAATGCTAATTAAAATACCATTGAAATTTAGTATTTATTCTGTTCATCACACCACTTTAGTCCGAACAATTATTCACCCTCGCTTAATCTCTTACCACTACCGCTCTTGTTTTCAGCATTGTCCGCCAGAGCGTGCAGGTGTGGGGAAAGCATATAATGGGAACAATGCCGACCCTCGGCACAGTTTGTCGTTTGATGCCAGATGTGACTGATCGCTCTCTAACCCATCGTCTTTTAGCATTTTGACTGGTAAGTTCAGATATTTAATTAAATCAGGTCGCAGGATATTATCAAGCATGCACGTAATACGCATATATTTTCCCGCGAAATTACAAATCTGCTCAAATTTGGAGTATCGATTTGGGCCTGCTAGTCTCTGGAGGAATATATAACCTCATAAAATGCTTTTTATTTTATTTATATATTTACCACTTATCTAATTTGCAAAGGCGTTACCTCAGTACCCGTGACGCTACTGTAACTCTTTGTTTGCATTCCTTAAATGTATTCGAAGACATGAAAAGTATGAAATGTTCGAATAATGCAGATCGAGTGACATAAGAGTGTTACATGTAGCGTGACGTTTACTTGGCGCGATAACTTGCAGAGGCATGCAAAAACCCGCATAGTAGCAGAATCTCCACCTGCCAAAAACCGTCGTGTACAGTCTCCTTCACAGCAGGGCACGAGTGTACTTCCCACAAAACCAAGGGTTCACGCTAACTATGGACGTAAGACTATTGGTTCCTTAATGAAATTGCTCCATTTGTATTTATCTACTCCACTCTGGTGTTTATTATAATTTTTTTCGTGAACATTCGGAATAGGATAAGCTTTAAATCTAATTCTTCAGTCATTTTTTGTCCATGGGAGTAGATGAAAATGACCGGTTCTGAGACAGTGGAACAGTATTTTCCGTTCTCCCTTAAAATGTCTCTTTTTTTCGCACAAAAAAGTTGCTTTACTGATATGGCTTACATTTTCACCATCTTGGATTTCGATTTACTTACTTATTTTCTTTTCAACTCATGCTCTGTCATTCTATGTTAATATCAGCCACCTTGTTTCAAGAATATCCCAGTTCATTGTAGTTGCCTTTGAACTTCATGCTCTGTCATTCTACCTTTCATGATCTTGTCATTTCTCCTTACTTTTCATGCTCCATAAGAATTATGGAGCATGAATTGCCCCTGTCATCATCTTTGTCACCAGAGTGTGCCACCTGTGTCCACCATATTGTTTCGTCTGCTGTAGGCCACCACCTCTATTCTTGCAATGTCTGCTAGGCAGTGCTGGTGTTGGCCACCATCGTGGATGTCGTTTGCATTTGTTATCCATCAGGGATGCTCCTCTTATAATCATAGTTAGCTGCCATTTTCCATCCACTGAAGCTATAGCCACCAAATTCATATCATAGGTATAGCTCCTGATGTCAGCCAGGGTGGTTGGGCCAATTAAAGTCTAACCCCTCTTATAAGCATAGTCGGCTGCCATTTTATACCCATTGAAGCTATAGCCATAAAATACAATACATAACCCCGACCAAGGCAAAACAGTCAGTTGTTTATGTACTCTGCTATTAGTCGTCCCAAAACATAAAGAGAAGAGGTTAATCTTGATTGAAAAAAAAAAAAAACTGGTGTCGCTGTATCATACAAACACAGAAGACGAGGAGGTCATGAAGACAGCTCCAACCACCGATGTGAACTCAAGAGAAGTTCAGACAATAATGATTTTTCATGCATGTACTCCCACCGACCAAGCACTAGCAGAGGAACGCTTTGAGTCTATCCGGCATTGCGTGATCAACTGATGTCTCGAGAATCTGTAAGGCAGCCAGGTGGTCAGCCGATGACATAGGCACTGTGCACCTTGGCTTCGTTTACGACAAAGCTGAAGATGGAGGACGCGCCCCCATTTTCAGTCGCCAAGGTATTATGATTTTTTCTGTGATTTTAAAATTTTCTAAAAAAAAAATTGAGATATTTTTTTTTTGTTTTAGGCGGTATATGTCGTTTGAGATGGTGACTGGAAGTAAAGGCCAGGGTTGCATGACATAATACAATGTCAAGGTTGCATGACATAATGGTTCCTGCTATTGCGAGCAGGGCAAATAGATTTTCTCAGTGTGTTCCCATGTTTTTTAATTTAAAAATACTTTTTTTCATCTCCCCTAGCATAGATGTCGTCCGAGATGGTAACCAAAGGTCAACGTAAAGATAGCATGGTGTCATACAAGGTAAAGGTCACCTGATGTAATGGACACTGCTATTGCGAGCAGGGCAAATGGATTTTCTCAGTGTGTTCGCATATTTTTATATTATATATATATATGTATATATATATATACAACATACACACATGTATATTTCTTTATCCCTAAAAATAAGTATGTGTATACAATATTTAAAATTAAAAGATTTTCTCATAGTGTTCCCATGTTCTTTATTTATAAATTATAAAAATTTTTCTAAATCGCTAGCATATATGGCTTCCGAGATGGTGGCGAAATGTCAAGGTCAAAGTCGCATGATGTCATGGTTCCTGCTATTGCGACCGGGGAAAATGGTTTTTCTCAGATTGTTCTCATTTTTATTTACGAAATACAACTTTTTTCTTTAGTTGATAGTACTAACTAGGTCTACCTGGGCAGTTTTCAGATGTAAGGTCGTGTCTAGCATCGACTGATGGGATGTAGAGCGCTTGATGCTTGTGCAATATGAGTTGGTTGGTAAGTGCTTAGCCTATAACTATTTTTCCTTTTATATCTGCTTGCATCAGTGCGTAGCATTGTCGACATTATCGCTCCTGCGCTTCGCGGCGGTGATTTGGTTCTGGCCTAACGTAACTTACAATGCTCGATGCTTATAACTATTTTCCTTTACATTATAATATGGGATAAGTTCATCGTGTTATAATTGTACAATGTGATGGTTTAAAACAAGACAGATATTGTGATTTACATAATTTAATGCTAGTGGTGTCAGTCATGAAAAAAAGCAACTGGTAGTATATGTTGACAGAACAGACTGGCCAGCTCAGCTGCTATTCAGACTGCGAAGAGTGAACAATGGCTGTGAAAAAAACATACTGTTATTTGGAGGTGGAAATTATTCAGGAAAGTTATTTGTGTTGCTACTGCAAGAAGACCTTTTCTAATATAAACAACTGCAAATAGCACGAAACTGGTTTTCATCAGAATGCAGAGCGTGCTATGTTCACATGTGTAAAGTGTAGATCTCAGTTTGGACGTTGTAGCAGCTTGAAAAGACATCTTGCAACATGTAAGGGTCTCGCTGCACTGCCTGCCAAGCGTTATTTGCAGTGAGTACCAGATAAATGTGAGTGTTATTCTACAAATGTTGAGAGCAGTTCTTTGCTACTGCCAAGATATCAATGCAATTATTGTGAAAAGATGTTTATATATGCATATGATGCAAGGAGATATAAAAAATGTAAGTACCTGCATGAGGAGCACATTTCGTATGACATATATATGCGATAAGTGTCAACGAATGGCAGGTGTTGACAATTTAAATAGTCATTTGAAACTTTGTATAGGAACGAATATAGGGATATCTGATGAACGACAAGGTTATCCTTCATCATCACAATGTAAGGAGCAAAATTGCTCTCAAGCTGCCTCTAATGGCATATTGGATATTACACCTGCCACATCACTGTTTGATTGTACAGTGTTTGATTGTGCCAGTACTCTGCGAGCCAAATACTAATGTTAATGGCTTTTTCCTGAAGCGATCTGTATTCAAGGGTCTTCTAAAATATTATGTGGCCCCAAATATGTCAATTATATCTAAAGGCGTTTGTTCTTCCCTGTCAAGTATAAAACCTAATCTGATAAACCAACTTATCGATGAGGTGGAAAAATATGGTGCTGTCAAATATAATATGTGAGTGGACTGTAGCTATACGAAACCAGAGCCCCACGAAGGCTAATATTGTACCAGTGCCTTCAAGACCTCGAATATACGTGATATAAATTACTGCAACCACAGAAAATCGCTCAGTTGTTAAAGAAACCTGTGCGGAGACATTACTTAGTGAAGGTAGCAGTGAGGAGTCAGAATTGAGGAGTCAGATGTGAGAACAGGAGTCAGCAGTGAGGAGTCAGCAGTGAGTAGTCAGCATTGAGGAGTCAGCATTGATGAGTCAGCATTGAGGAATCAGCAGTGAGGAGTCAGCATTGCACAGTAGTACAAATGTTTTAATTCACATATGCTTGAAGACGATGAAAACCACTGAGGATGTGCAGTTGCGTATGTCATTTACGACTACATTCAAACCTTCGCCGAGTGTTCAACTATTACATGGAAAACAATGTTTTTACTGTGCCATGACCTTCAGTAAAAGTTTGCAATGCACGGTGCCACGAACAGAGTGAATGTTCAAAGAAACCTACCTCCAGAATGCAAACATGTGAAATGTGCTGTGCAACATTTCGTAGAAGCGATAATTTAAAGACATACACTGGTAAGTGTAAAGGTACTGCACATTTGCTTGACTCGAGACAGCATGCACTGCACTTATTGCCACAAAACTGGGCTATGGCTAGCCTTCCTGCTGATTCACCATGTAAACTAACTCTGGTTCGAGCACCCATAACATTACCCGTGCCTGCACCGTGTTCCAAATAGTAGACGATGAAGGAAGTACGAGTGTTGCAGACAAGTACTCTGATAAATGCGAGCCATACAGAGCTTCGGAAGTTGTAAACAACCATGTATTGCTAACATGTAAAGTGGAAAACGAAGATGTTACAACTGTCCACGATGGCGAGAACGAAAAAGTGTCCTCCAAGACTACTGGTGATGTGAAAACTATACAGAAATGAACATATTCTTCTGATGAGGAAGTGATGACATCTGCAAGGCAAAAGCGCAAAGGTGTCGCTGAAGATAAGGGCTACTTGAAGTTGGTGCAAAAGAAATGTGGATTCTAACCCAGTACTCTGGCCCAGAGGTATCTCACAGCCTACTCATCACAGAGGCACATACATGCAGGAATGTATCGTGAACCTTCTGCGAAGTGATTCGTGAAGTATAGCTACTTATTTTCTGAATACCCCAATGACTTGGTTGTTAAACTGCGGATGTTGGTCCCATTACAAAGAAGAGGATATCTTTCTGTCAGTGAAGAGATAAATTCGATTAATGATTAACTCAGAGCTAGAGACTTTGTGGAACGAAATATGATATATGTGTGTGATTTTGTTAAGAATAGGAATACATACATAAAAAATAGAAAAAAATTACGTTATTTTTTTTTTAATTCACATTGTCTAAGAATGTACCTACTGCTATGTATTTACAAAAGTCTGGTAGGCTGCAAGTATTTGCGATGTACATACATGGAGTACGGCTGTGTAAAATATTCGTTGGAAAAATGAATTTGCAAAGTGATTCTGTACAAGGTCACATGGTCCCAACATACCGATCTCTTGTAGCGAATGCTATGTAGCCTACTAAATAAAAAACCTCGGTTACGCATAGGTATGGTGACAAGATGCGAATCAAAATATTGTTAATTTTTTATCGAAATATTTTAAAGGATTCTACAAATTCCATGTCTATCCTCTGGAGATTACTTTAGCAAATCCTTATTTACATACAATACTAATATTAAAATAAATCCTACTGCAGTAGTTTGAGCTGGGAAACGTGTATTGCAAGTATCTTTAAGTTATTTTTAACGAAAGTAATCTCTGCTAAAGATGCGAACTGGGAACTTTTGATAATTTAATGCGATGTTTACATTTAAGGCAGCTGTAGACCAGTAAATTATATGCAGTAATAATAATGACACAAAACTGCTATGCATCTGGGTTGGATGCATAGGTAATGGAAAGCAGAACTCACTGAAAAGCAATATGGCTGCGTATACAACGAACTCTAGCTGTACACATCAGAAAAATGCTGTCACTGACAGAGGCAGATCCAGTGAGGGGGGGGGGAGGGGGCATATGAGCCATGACCCCTCCTGAAATTGCTCTTAAAAAAATGCCGAGTAAAAGTAGAAAAGTAGTACCAACTTAAAATTCACACTTTACCCAGTGCTTTAGAAAAGGCAACACGCACGTGCGCGCGCGCGCACACACACAGTTACTCTGTTTTTTTTTACTAATCTACTCTAAAACTAAGTGTTATATGTTAGTCCGCGGTAGGAACGGGATTATTGAGTCTCAGGGCTAACCCCTTACGCTTACAAGGGAAGTAAAAACATGCAAGGAGACGTGCATCGCGGCAAAGAGGGATTTGGTTTCCCATGGCCGAGTTTGGCCATGAAAAACCTCCCTAATATACTTATAGTTAAACTACATCTAGAAGAGAAAGGGAAAAACCGGCACAGACACCGTAAAAACCCTTTCGACAGTAAAGAATTAAAAATTGTTACATGCATTATGAGAAAACGCTGCAGGAGAAAGATAGGTGGGTACCATGCTCTTTATTAATGGGAGAGGAGAAACTAGTAGAGAGGTGGCTGGGCATCTGTTTAATTTGCGCTGGATTAACCAGAGTGATGTGGTACATCACTCTGGTGAGGGGAGTGCGCGATTGTGCTACTCCNAACCAGAGTGATGTGGTACATCACTCTGGTGAGGGTAGTATTAGTTGCGTTTCGATAGGATGCTACCTGTGGGCAGTCGCGGTGGGCTCAGTACTGCCACAGGTGCCCGTTGTGAGGTAGACAGATATGCTGGTATGAAGTTAGCTAAATGTGGAGTTATAAGGCCACTCCACACGCCAATTAAACACTGATAAAAATACATATTACACTGAAAACACTTAAACCATGAGAATGGCTGGTTGATGGGTACAGCTTCCAAAATGTCTTTAAGAGGCAAAGCCTGCAATCAAAATGCTTGACACGGGGGTTAAAGACATTTATTGACATTCTGACAATACAAACCAGTTGACGATGCTGACATCGTTAAGCGGGCCCGACGCACTAAGCCCATCGGGGGCTAACACGGGAAAATGATCGGGTGCGCTCCGGATTGATGTGATGAAGTTACACTCGTGGAGCTGTGAGTCTACAGGAGGTGGAGAGGTGCTCCTCCCGGGCGATGGAGTTACGTTAAAATGCTAAATAATAATGTTCTGGTTGAACAAAGTGAAAACTATTGTTCTTGACTGTAGACAATGTAAAGTTTATGAAGTGCCTGGGAGTCACGAACCGCGTGGTCTGCCCCGATTAATACCTCCTTCAGTCTAATTTGCTGCCGATATCTTTCCGGCCACTTGCTGTGAAGAAGACAGGAGTAGAAAACTCGTGAGCATAAATTAAAATGCCAATTAAGGTTGGGCCCTTAACTGTTTACATTGCATGAGTGGGAAAATTCCCTTAACTAATTGGAGACTGAACATTGTCCCTAACGAAAACTTATGTATTCTACAAACTACACAAGCTGCTGAATTATTGATGACAACACACTTTGGCATTGTTAAGTTTACATGCACATAGTGCTGAAAATGTGTCTATCTGAGTCCGTAAACCTGTTGGCTGCCGCAAAATAAACATATACACTTGTACACTCACTACACCTAAAAAAAACACATAAACTGAAATGTTTCCAGTCAGGTGGTGCCTGTGGTGGCTAAACTTAAGTTGGCACAGGTGAAGCCCGTGCCTCAAGTAGGAAGTCGTTGGCACTTCAATGTGACGTAATTTGAAATTATGTTTAAAACACCTTTCAGTTGTGATGTACACTTTCGGAAGCTGGGAATGATTAGGTTCTGCTCTTGGGGGCCATTAACACTCTCAATCACATTGTGTTGCACAATGGCGTCGGTTGTTCGTATGTGTCCTGATCAGAGGTGCTACGAAGCCTTGTGTCACCCTAATGCATGCTATGCCCTGACGGCGCGGTACTGAGTGTGATCACACGTGCCAATCGGTTGGGATCCGTACCACGAGTCTGTCCTAGTCTCGCCCATATAATCGGATCAAAGTGGGACTGCCAGCAGACTTACACGGTTCTGGGCGAAGCGGTTATTGTCCCAAACACCATCTAGATACTGTTGCTGACTGTCTCACCCGATGTTCTTGTAGTTGGCATGGTGCTCGACCGAAGCTGCTGTTGTACTGTGGCGTAGCGAACTGTCGCGAAGACCCGTGAGTTTGGGCTCACGTCAAGGCTTCGCATGATGTCACAACCAGATTGTGTATAATTAGTTTCAGTTATTTCCTGAACATCGGAGGCCGTCGCATTAAGTAATCAATACTAAAATACATGCTTATTACACATACATTTTGATTATTTATTGTGTAGTATTGTTTCCCATGAAATGATTGAGTTTTCTAAGGAATTGAACCCATGATATATTATTCTCAGGGTCGGTGCACTAATACCAATACTACCAGGGCACATGAGTTATTTAATACGAAAACTAAATAATATATGTAAAAAGTAATTATGTTAACCATTCTAAAGTCTTTCATAAATAATGTTTTGTGAAGAGAGGTTTAATTAAAATAATTGTAAGTGATGAGTTGCTTTCTTGATCGATGATGTATACCATGCATTAAATTCAAGATAGTCATTGTGGTCTGCATTTCTTTTGAGTTCACATCGATAGCTACGAGATGCCTTCGTGATCTCCAGGTGACACGGGTGTGTTTGTGTGTGAGAGAGAGATACAGTATCATCAGTTTTTCCATTAAAGGTCGAGTACATATGTAATTTATTTGTATGAGTTACGATGCTTCCTTACTCGTCATTACAAAGTTCATAAATTAAATGTTAATTCTATGTAAATAAAATTTTTGGTATGAGCGATATCTAAATGCTAATTACCATCGCTGATTTTTGGGTAATTCGTTTTATAATGGGCTTACAGTTCTAGCAGAAAGAAATGTAAAAAATATATATGAACATAAACACTGGAGAGCAAAAAAAAAAAAAAAAACTGGTATAGGCGTGCGTATGCAAATAACAGAGGCATGGAACCAATCAAAGTAACGCGATGCGGTCGGTAGCGCCTATATAAGACAAGAAGCTTCTGGTAAAGTTGCTAGATCGGTTACTGTTACTACAATGGCAGGTTATCAAGATTTAAGTGAGTTTGAACATGGTGTTATAGTCGGCGCACGAGAGATGGGACATAGCATCTCCGAGGTAGCGATACAATTTGGATTTTCGTGTACGACCATTTCACGAGTGTACCGTGAATATCGAGAATCCGGTAAAACATCAAATCTTTGACATCACTGCGGCCGCAAAAAGATCGTGAACGAACGGAACAAATGACGTCTGACGAGAATCATTAAACGTGACAGACGTGCAACACTTTCTCAAATTGGCGCAGATTTCAATTCTGGGCATCAACATGTGCCAGTATGTGAAATATTCAATGGACCATCATTGATATGGGCTTTCGGAGCCGAAGGACCACTCGTGTACAGTTATTGACTGCACGACACAAAGCTTTACGCCTCGCCTGGACCCGCCAACACCGCCATTAGACTGTTGATGACTGGAAACACGTTGCCTGGTCTGACGAGTCTCGTTTCCACTTGTATCGGGCGGATGGACGTGTACGGGTATGGAGACATCCACGGACCCTACATGTCAACAGGGGACTGTTCAAGTTGGTGGAGGCTCTGTCATGGTATGGGCGTGTGCAGTTGGCGTGAAATGGGACCCCTGATACGTCTAAATACGACTCTGACAGGTGACAGATATGTAAGCATCATGTCCGATCACCTGCACCAATTCATGTCCATTGTACATTCCGACGGACGTGGACAGTTCCAGCAGGACAATGCGACACTCCACACGTCGAGAGTTGCTACCGAGTGACTCCAGGAACACTCTTCTGACTTTCGACACTTCCAACGACCACCTAAATCACCAGACATGAAAATTATTGAGCATATCTGGGATGCCTTGCAACGTGCTGTTCAGAAGAGATCTCCAACGCCTCGCACTCCTGTAGATTTGTGGACTGCCCTACAGGATTCATGGTGTGAATTGCCTCCTGCATACCTTCAGACATTAGTCGAGTCCATGCCACTTCGTCTTGCTACTCTTCTGCGTGCTCGCGGGGGCCTTAAACGATATTGGGCAGGTGTGCCAGTTTTTTTGGCTCTTCAGTGTAATATTTTTAACGATAAAAAATTATTGCCTTGAACTGTATAACTGAATTCATCTAGTATAGGGAAGAGCATGGGTGACTTGGCTGTACCTGCCGCGACCTGTGTGTAGTTAATAAGGCCGCCCTAGCACTTGATGTGTCTCTCGGTCCATTTGAAATGTGCACAAGTATCACAGTGTTGTAGACTTGAACTTGGTTTGAATTCTGGCTATCAACTGACGGGCTGCAGTGGTATCAGGAGCGGGGAGAAGTAAGGTTAAACTTATCGTAACAGGTGTTATGGTACTTGTAAGGATGGAAAGGGCATCAGAGCATTATATGCTCATCCAGGGATGGACCTTTCTTCCATGTGGCTTCTCCTGAGCTCACCCCGTGCGACGAAGTGACATCGTCTGTAACATTGCTAAGTCCTGCCTATGCCTACATATTAGGGTGTAGGCCCCCTCATACATTTGTAATTATCACATGAGACTGTTAAGCGTCCATCTCACATGCCAAAAACACCATAAAGCCATTATCGGTAGGTGCAGTGCACAAGTTATTAGATGACCTACAGTTAGGTTAAGTGGTCGGGAAGCAACCGATAATGAAATAAAACAATGAATCACTTGCACTGATTTTACTCACTCTGATAATCCTCTTGAGAGGCACTTACACATGTGTAGCGGCATGGTGCGCTAGCGGCCGATACAGAACAAAAGACACGAGGCCGAAGGAAATAATTAAGGTAAATTACACCCCCAGTGCGTTCTGAGATGGCGGGTCTGAGAGTGGCCCGGCCGCCAGGCTATGCAAAGAAATGAAGTTAATTAAGTTCCAGAATAAAATAAGTTACTATTGATACACTTAAGTCTGGTACAAGATGTTGAAATGCCCGGAGACGTGCAGCGCGCATCCACTCTCTCAGCATGTGCAGAACCAACTGAACGACTGCTTAAGATCCCTGCTCGAAAGTGCGCAATTTGTATTGAGAAAATACACTGGCACTTTGATTGATGAAACAAATACACACAAGTACATCTACATGACACTGCAATACAAGAACACACACACACACACACACATATATATATTAATTTGTGTGATGAAATTAAGCATAAAAATAATATATATTGGTAAGAAAAAGTACATGCAACATATTTTAATTATGCCCCGGGGCTGTCTCCTATTCTGTTGCGTGTATGTTAGGTTCGTTTACACTTAATTATTTTATTTAAATTATGGAAAAAATCACTCTCACCCTTATATGTGCACATTTAAAGATGGAAACAGGTGGTTCGCGGTGGACGATTCTACTCTGACCGCAGGAGGGGCGTAAGTAGCCATATTCGAATACATAATTTACAAGTCACATTTTCACAGTTGCACATAAACACGTGGCTTGTTTTAGTGGCCTTGAAACCCATATTTTTCTGAATAATTTGCACACTCACACTTTATGCACAACACGCACACACAGGTATGTGAACAAGGAAAAAGGGACGACACACAAGGGGTATTGTGACCACTTTAACCACTGTGGACTCCTCACTGCATTTATTTCCCCAGCGGTATTCTTACTGGGGACGTCTCTTGGCAGTATTAGTCAGCCCGAATTTTAACACCTTCAAAAGATCTCTCTTGAGGGCATGAAAGTGGGATAGTCACCTGACTCAAGCAGTACCCATGTGATAGTGAAGGGGTGGTGCATTCCGATGCATGTCGCCGGCATAGGAGTCGCGAGGAGGGTGACCACCGCATTCGGGTCGACTGTCCCCAGTAGAGGGCTTGTCGTAGATGCGTTGGTGTAGCAGGACAAACGGGCTAAGAAAGGAGGGACGCATCACCTATCACCCCCCCCCCCCTTCAGGAGGCTGTTCGTCCCTACACACTGTCGATCCCTGCTGCGCATTAGTGACAGCAGGATGGTGGTCGATGTGGTCCTCGCCCAGGCTCCACAGGTGGCACTGGCCTCTCTT
>NQII01000596.1:592800-648978 GCA_002778355.1 Clitarchus hookeri
CGGGTGGTCTCCGCATGGCGCGCAGGATGCACGTGGTGAATGACGGAGACGTTTGTAACAGCGGAGAGCGGTGGAGCCCTCCTTCGACTCAGTCGCGTGGCTGCTGCTGGAGGTAGAGTTAGATCTGTGATTTAGCCGCACGAGTCACTGGGTGGGTGTTAAGCCATCCCAACATTCCTGGAGGCATGCCCATCGCTATCTCGTGGAAAGCCTCGCTCGTTGTTCTGGACAACGGATGTCTTGGCAGCATCGCAGCAACGCTGGTCAAGGAAGACGATTGTGGGAGAGTGATCCCAGCAGGTGCCCCTGGTGTAAGCCATGGGGGATGGCAGCTGAGAAAGGCGTCGCGATGCCGGACGTCGTGACACTAGGTGGTTCTGGTGCAGTTTGAGGTGTCATGTCGATGGTAGGGATACTTGGGGTATCTACTGATGGCCTGCTGTTTGCTGGCCAGGGGGGCGTCGGGATGCTGGATGTCGGAGGCTGCAACAGGTTTTGCATTCTGCTGTCGGTCGCTGACTTTGGCGTCGCGGCATCTGAGTCGCTTGCAGATGATAGTGTAGCCGGTGCATCGCTGTTGGGCGATGCTGCTGGGATGCCTGCATTGGCAGTGCTGGTGTGGGCGTCGGCGAGATGTAAATTATTCTTGTGGAGTGGCACGTGGCGCTGTCTCCCCACACACACCAGGAATGTGGTCTTGCCTTGGCGACTAAGCATGACATGCGGTCAGCTCCACTTAGGTGAGAGGTCCGCACAGTTATTAGCTTCTGCAAATAGAAACCAGCTGGCCAGGCTGTAGTGCGACAGGTGGGTGTGTGCTGATAATAAGCCACTGCACCATGTATTTTTATTGTTGATCGCATGCTTGCTGTAAGACACGCCCCCTTCACTGCCATCATGCTCTACTGCATTCTGGGTCACTGATCTGGCCTTGGGGCCTGTGCGCGAACTCGCCTGGAAGTGGGAGCTGGCGACCTCGAAGCAACTCCACTGGGGTTTTTTCCGGTGGCGAGGTTGGTGCGAGTGCGCAATGTAAACAGCGCTGCCGGCAGGTGGTTGGTCCAGGACACATGATTATCATCCACACGCAACTGAAGCTGTGGTTTCAGCTCTTGATATCTTCTTTTGCTTGGGTTGGTGCGTTGATGATAAAATGGCAGCAGTATTATGAACATCACTCAATTTTGTGTAGCACTCGTGCCACTTTCTTTCCGGTAAGCTATGTACCATTGTCTGACAGCACTGTGAGCGGTTATCCCCATTGTGGGAAAAATTCAGTTTCTAACTGTTTTGCAATGCACTTGCATGCACACTGAATATCGGGTAAACCTGCACTCATCTGGAGAATAAATCTGTAACAAATAGCACAAATCTCTTCCCTGTGGCACTACGACGATACGGCCTCATGAGATCTAGTGCAATTGTCTCAAAAGGTTTCGTTGGCAGCCGTGGAGCTTGTTGCTGCGTGCTGTCGACGTGCCAGTTTTGAGGCAATTACATGGCACACACAAACATACATATTGGTGGGTATCATGTGAAGTGCACAACCAATAAAAGTGTTTTTGCGCGTTTCGCTGGGTTAGCAGTGCATCTGGGTGGCCTGCTGCTTCTGTGTCATGCGCAAACTGTAGTACTACATCATGGGCTTCACGTGGTAAATAAGTAGTCCAGTGTTCACTTGCACTGTTTACACGGGATTCAAGGCAGTTTGTCTACTACGCGCCATCTCTCATTTGTTGTTATGGCACACTCCCTTATCCATTTGCTGTTACCAGGCATGTCTTTTGTGCCTGTAATACGCACGTGTACACGTCGGTGAGAGTGGGATTCTGAGAAGTGGCTATCAGCTGCGTGCACATAACGTACTCTCGGCCTGAGCAGTGAAGTCAGGAAAAGAGGAGGAAGGGATAGGATGCTCTCCCACTCTTCCTCGTCGTGCGCTTTTGTCTCGCCCAGCAGCCTTGAGAGCGCATCAGTCAGTTGATTTTCTGACACTGGATGTTGTACTTCGAAGTCAAAGGACTGCAAAAATAGGGCCCAGCGCATAAGTTTGCTGCGAACTTTCTTTGTATTGTGCAACCAGACTAGACACCTATTGTCTATGAGTAGTATAAAATGCTGGTATTCTACGAACTGCCTGTATCTTTTGACGGACCAAACTATATCTAAATACTCCCACTCGTTTACATTGTAACAGCATTCTAGTGGGCTGAACTTGGCACTACTCTAGTCAATAATGCATTTATTGGCACCATTGCTTAGCTGGAATAAAACGGCACCGAACCTGCGCTCACTCACATCTGTTTGCAAGTACAGTTGACAGCTCAGGTCATGATGTGACAGATCAGGACAGTCGCGGAAACTGGCTTTAGTTTGTTTAAAGCATACTGAATTTCGTCAGTCCATTACATTTTTGAGAGGTGAAAGTAGGTTAATAAGCGGAGCTGTGATTATTGAAAATTTTTGTATACATTCACGTAACCAATTCATTACGTCGAACATCTGCATAACTGTTTACGGGTAGCAGGTCGCGAGTAATCATCAATTACTATTAACTGTTTTGGAGTTGGGCAGTTACCATTTACATCCACAAGGTTGCCCAGAAATTTTTTTTGTGATATGTGATGGACGTTTTTGCATTGAATTTAGTGTCGTAAGTAGCTTTGTTAAAGTCTCTTACTATAAAATGCAGTAGTTATCTGTTAAAAATATTGATGGACGTTCTGAATTGTGGGAATGGTAATTTCTAAGTGTTCAGGACAAAGCTAATAAGTGTGGCTATTTCGGTGAGAACTATGCATAAATGGTTGCACGAGTTTTTTACCATGCACAAAAACTAAGTGAGCTCATGTACGCCTTTGTAGAGTCTATTTTAGAGTTTTAGGCTTAGGGACAATAGAGGAAACTGTGGTACAGATAATTCTGGACAGTCTGTCGCATGCAACGAGGCAATTTTGTACGCTGATGAAGGTGCCTATTACCATTCATGAATTGCGAGTTTTCCCAAGTGAGGTTGATAGTTGTGTTCAGAGTGAAAGTAAAGTTGGCGTTCCTTCTGCCCCTTCGCCTTCACAGTTATGTGTGTCTAATGTCAGTGATGTTAAACCTAAAGGGAAAGAACGCGGGTCTCAATTCCCCGTTCCCCTGCAACCCCTGTCAGTAAGTGACACGAATAGGCGATGTGTGCTAATTGGTACTGCAAGAGGGCACCTTTCTAGGGATTGTCCTGTTCCCAGAATTCCGCAACAAGAAAGAAGGTACTTCGGTTGCGGCAGAATTGGGCACCTCGAGAACGTGTGCAAGGGAAACTAGATGGGATCAGCAAGTTGCGCGGTGTTGGCGGCCCGTGACATTTCGGGAAAAATCCGCCTAGGTTTACTGGGTGTTTTGTACGAACCTGATGGTATGGTCTAGAGAGCGAAACTTTAACACTGGTACTTCTAACAGTTTCATAAGTAAATATTTCTTTGAAAACTTGTTGTAGAATTTTACGTTTTTGACAACCAAAGTGCCGATGTTTTTGTGTTGAATGGTAACGAGGTGAAAGTAACTCACAGTTTTCTCTTACATTTCAAAATTGCATGTTTTTCATGAACCTTTAGATTTATTGGTTTTTTCGTTGTTATGTTTCTTGGGATTTTCACATTCCAGAATTGACGTGAGTAACTGCTGTTTGGAATTCAGTTTACCCCCTCACTGCAAGGTGCGGTTGCTACTGGGGAACCTTGCAGTAAACGTAACTGCTGTTGGCGACGGCCTGGGGGCAGAAAATCTACATAGCTTGGATAAATTGACCGGTGAATTTTCGGATGTTCTGATGCGATGCATGGGGAAATGTAATGTGTACCCATATATGTTTCGCATGACAGATGAAACACCTTGTCGAGCTAATTCTATGACTGTGTGCCTCTGAAATTATACATTTTTAAAGTGATCATAAAGCAACTTCTCCAGGTAGGTGGGAGTGTACCCTCACCTTCAGAGTACTGTTCACTCTTGTTCTTGATAAGAAAGAAAGGCTATGCCGGATACAGATTAGTGGTTAATCACGCCAAATCAAAATTGACGTGTGCACGTGGATCCTTTTCCACTTCCTACACTAAATAGCACTATCCAACATTTGGGAAAAGCAAAGTATTTTCCTATGTTAGATTTGAACAACAGTTTCTACCAGTGCCTGTTGGATCCCACATGTCGTAAGTTTACTGCCCGCAGCACTCCCTGGAGTCAGTTTGAATTCACCAGAATCCTGATGGAGGCGAACTTCGGGAGTCAGGTGCTATCCCGCATCCTGTATGACATTTTGTCGCCATACAAGTTGAGTTTTGTATTCAACTATGTTGACGATATTATCGTCTATAGCGAGAATTTTAAGTAACATCTGGAGCACTTAATAACATTGCTAACGGGGTTATGAGAAGTGGGAATAGCCATAAATTCGAAGAATATGAAGTTAACCAAGACATTAGCCAAGACGGAGGTAACATTTTTGGGCTATGTGATTTCCGAGGGAAAATTGTTAATGGATCCGAATAGGGTGTTGACAGTTGTGAATTTTCAGAGGCCCAAGAATATGAAAGGCGTACAGAAATGTTTTGGATTGCTGGGCTACTACTCTAGTTTTATCCCTGATTTTTCAGAATTAGCTGCCCCCTTAAATTATTCAAAGACAACAGGGGTTGAGTTATCTTGGGGCTTAGAGAAAGAGCAGGCATTTGTGTCGTTGAAGAGAAAGCTGGCTTCTCCACCCATCTTACAGTTGCCGGACTTCTCTCGTTGTTTCGTGTGGCAGGTGCACGCTTCCTTAATAGCTTTGGGAGCTGTGCTAGGGCAGAGGAATGAAGTAGGATCACGCCGATAGCTTTTGCGAACAGGACCCTTAGTGAAGCGGAAACACAATGAAACGTATACGAGAAGGAACTGTTAAGTTGTTTATTTGGGTTTGAAAAATTTGAAATGTATTTGGAAAGTGGGGAGTTCGATTTGTATACAGATAACCAAGCCTTAAGCTGGACTTTGAATCACCCGAAACAGGTGGGAAAGCTTGGATGTTGGTTACTGCATCTATTACGATTTTGTTTTGTAATTCACTATGTTAAAGGGACTTATAATGTGGCAGTAAACGTATTGACTCGCATGTTTGATCCTGCGGAGTTTCAGCAAGTTGAAGAACAGGTACTGAAGTGTGTTTCCCTGTTTCAGGGTTTTCCAGAATGTTTTGTGGGTTTTAAAGAGGCACAAGCCTTAGATCCAATTTGTGTCAGTATTAAGGCCCAAATGGCTAGGGGCGAAAATGAGCTGTATCACGATCTAAACAGCATCCTGTACTATACGGGGAAAAATGTAAGATCGAGGAAGGCTGTAGCTCCGGATACTCCATGTTGTTGGATTATTTTCACTACTCAATGTTTGGCAGCCATGCGGGGGTAAATAAGACCTTTCAGAAAATTTCTCGAAGAATTTCATGGCTGGCCCTAAGAAAGATTGTATCGGAGTATGTGTGGACCTGTAGGGAGTGTCAAATGTGTAAACTATTGAAGGTTTGTAGAAATAACAACACGTTAAGCACATTAGAAAGAAACTGTAATCACAAAAGACAAAAANCTTCAACTCACCTGACACAACATCCAACACCTTATGGTGTCTCAGTAATAAATTAATCTGCCTCTTCCACCTGGTACAGTTGTTTTGTCCTTCCAGTTTCTCCACCTGTGCCTTGAAGTCGTATGTTGCACTCATGGTGAAATCTACACAATCAGGCTAATTTCTACAACACGCACAGTCCACGTATTCTGGGCCCATAACCTATTGAAGGTTTGTAGAAATAACAACACGTTAAGCACATTAGAAAGAAACTGTAATCACAAAAGACAAAAAGCACACTAGAACTCGTTATCATAACAAAAACAGGCAAGCGGAACAACAACAAAAAAAACCGGTATAAGCATAGATAAATGTACTTAAGACTATACAACTGAGTGACAGTTTGTCTCAACATAAACTGGCACAACAGGGAAATTAAGAGTTTGCTATAGGAAATGTGCCGAATTGTATGTGGGACATTGTACACTTTGACGTGTTCGCGCCTTAGGTGAGGTCAAGGAAGGGGAACACGTATGTTCTAATTTGTTGCACACATTCTCGAAGTTAGTATTTATTTTTCCTTTGAAGAATATGAAGGCATCTACGATAGTAAGTGTGTTGACCGAGCACGTCTGGAAGATCTTTGCCACTCCCATCTATTTGCTTTCCGTTAACACCCAGTATTTTCGGTTGATGCTATTCGGCGATGTGTTTTGAATGGGCCATCAAGTGGTATATCTGCAGTCCATATTTCCCCAAGGGAAATTAAGTGGAACGATGCAATAAAAATCTAATGGTGTGTTTAACCGATTTCTACAATCAAGACCAGACCTTGTGGGACCATGATTTAAAGTTAATTGATATTGGATTTAACTGTTTCCCGCATGGGGCCCCTGTTCTGTGTTTTGTGTCACGAGCTGACGCATCTGTTATTGAATATTTGGGGCATCCCTGTTCTGTCCCATCCAAAACCGAGCAAGACCGATAATTGGAATTGGTTTCTATGAATTTAGAGTTGGCCAAGAGAGTGGTTGCATCCAGATACGATAAATTTAGAGTTGAAGTTCCCTTTCGTGTTGGCAATCTTGTTCTTGTTAAACAATTTCGAACTGGCAAATTTGGCTGCGAGTGTAGGGAGTAAGTTAATTACTCAATATGTAGAACCACATGTGGTTTATAAATTTTTGAATGATAACTGTGTAATGTTGAAAATACCTGAAGGTGGTAGGAGTTTCAGGAAAGTGCATGGCACTCATTTCAAGTATTTGATCCCAGAATTCAATAATAATGTTGAGTATGTTAATTATTCTGTAAGGGTTCTTATTTAAGTTAAGTTGGTATGTGTTGAATTTTGGATGTAGGAGGTAGGGGCCATTGGTCCGTTCCCTAGTAGTGTTTGACTTTTTTATGGTTGCTCGCACTTCCCCTTCCCTCCCCCTTTTTCATCTTTATTCTTTTATGTGGTTCTACTATTGTTTTTTTTTCTTTACATGCTGCTGCTCGGGTTGAGCACTGCGTCCACTAACTGCTGCCCCTCTCTCTTGGGATGATACTGTTCCCTATACCCCTGGTGTGACCCCGAGAATATGTCTACTCCACTGTACCCTTGTGTGCTCCCAGCTGCGATGCAGCAAGGCATGCGGCAGAAGTTGTGAACTATCTATGTGTGTGCGTCTTCTATACACCCTTGTGGGTCGGCCTTCAAGACTTCTCATTATCAATATTTCTCTCTAATTGAATTGTACTTACTCTTCTTGTTTCAAGATTCGTCATGTTTGTGATGTATTGTACTATGGGACGTTGAGTATCCTTGTACTTGTGTTTTAACTAGTGTCGCCGCCGAGAAAAGCATCGCGCAGAACAGGTGGCCTGACCGAGAGCACTTTGCAACTTAGTGTGGGTTTTAGAGAGGGAAATTGCACCATGTGCAAGTATCAGGGTATTGCAGATTTTAACTTGGTTTGAACTTTGGCTATCAACATGGCGGCTCATAGAGGGCAGTAGCGGGCGCGCTCCTCGATGCATAAACCTCCTTGTTTCTCTGAAATCCCTGCTACTTGCTGTCGTCTTCTGGGCCCAGCTTCAGCAGGGCTTGGCACCAGGCTCGTTTGGTGGGGCACTACTAGCATCAGCACATGTGATCACTTCAGCAGTTCAATTGGGGAAGCTTGGCGATCGTGCACCTGGTGGTGGCAGGGTACAGGTAGGTAATGAACGATATAGAGTAGGACAGTGTGTAATGTTTTTCCAAAATTTGGTTTTTGTGCCACCTTTTAAATTCTTTTTCCATTACCTTTTCCACGAATGTACATGCTTTAAGCCTTTGTTTTACACCCTTGAGGTGAGCCAAATACTAATGCTGCATTTGCGTTGAGCAGTCATGAGGTTACATTTGAACCTGAGTGGACAATGCATTGTTGCTTGCTTAAGTCTCTTCCCGGCCTACCTTTATGGAGAACATTGAGGTTCGTGGCTGCCTGGATTTTGGCAGTTGTGTTTGACATCGGATTCGCCCTCTTCGTGGATACATGTGCAACCAGATCATGCATGTGTTTTTGATAATCCAATGATGTAAACTGTCTTAAATGTGGCCTTCGCTGTTTAATTGTTAGTTATGCATAGCCTTTCGTGCTGCCGACCTTACTGTGCGCCGGTGTTTTGATTACGATCATTTTGTAGAATTGGGGTTTAGGATTGTGTTGCTTGTAAAATGTATGCAGGGCATTCAGTTTTAATAATGTATGACCTTGTGATTTTGCACTCTACTTTTGGTAGGCAGCGCATAATGCATTGCGGTGACTCTGGACAATGTTTCTAATAATTTGGATGTATGCTAGTCACTGCCTTAAAGGCACAAGCTGCAGAGCCAGCATTATTGTAATGTCGTGAGGTAGCAGTGGGAGTGCACGTCGTTAGTAAGTCAAGTGCGTGCTGCCAATGTAATTTGGGACCGGCATTGCCTTTGGGATATAACATGTCCTTTCACATGCGTACATAGTTTTTTGTGGTGCTTAAGATAAGATGTGCATTGGAAATTGTAAAGAACTCTGTCTGATGTCTCTTATTAAAAGGCATTTGCTGTCTAAGAAGGCAGCCTGATTTACGGCGATGGTAATTCCCCCATGGGAAATTGAATATTGTATCCAAGCAAATGTTGACTCTACCTGTTACTGCGCACTGTATTCACCATAATATATTATATGCCTTTATTTTTTGAAAGAAGTTGTTTACAATTTCAGGCTTTGCAGCCTTTGCCACAATAAAAAAAGTAGCAAAGCATAATTTCGTATTTTTGTTTAATTTTACTTTATTCCTCTTTGGCTTATATTGACATTGTTTGTATTATCTTGTTTGCCATGTATTACCAACCCAGCAGCATGTAACAATGTGGGCCAGAGCGGTAGTACACCTGTATGTGTCATCCCTTCGACTCGCCGAGACCTGCACAGTGCCTAAGTCGTAGGCCGACCACCTGGTTGCCTTACAGATTCTCAAGGTTGGAAGCATTCTTCTGATAGTGCTTGGTCGGTGGGAGTACATGCATGAAAATCATTAAGGTCTGAGCTTCCCTTGAGTTCACATCGGTGGTTGGAGCTGTCTTCATGACCTCCTCGTTTTTTGTGTGTATATGATACAGCGACACCAGTATTTTTTTTCAAATCAAGGTAAACTTCATCTGTCGTGATTCTAGAGCCCGTCGCGCAAGACGTTTTCTTTGCTTTCTGCATGATGTGGTGGTATACTCTTTGCTCGGCTCGGATCCCATCCACTTTCCTCTCCTGTCCGCCCTCCCTCGTTTTCCCCTCCGCTCGTGCATCATAATTTTTTATATAGTTCTGATAGTTTATTTAAACTGTTGCGTGGCTGGAGCTATTCCTATTGTACGCCCTGCCGTCACCTGAACATGTCACCTGCTAGATATCTTCAAATGTTTTAAACAGTGGCACTTGTCCTCTAGGATGTTCAGGACGTGATGTGGCTTGTTTTAATTTAGTCTTGTTGCCTGAGCCGCCGAGCTTTAGGGCATAATTAACAGTGAGTCGTGAACAATTTTTGTGTGTATGGTGGTCTCTTTTTAGGTGTTTTAGTGTTTTGTGTGACATAAATGTGTTCGACTTCAGTGAGCAGAAATGCTAGTTTTTTCAAAATTGTGGTTTCGATTGCCCATCAAAATTCTTTAGTCGTGTTACTGTGTCTCCTTGTTTTAACATGTGGTGTATTGTCTTCTCCGCGGTCCAGAATTATTCTTTTTAAATTAATATTGGTGTCCACGACTCTCGCATTGGGCTGTTTCAAGTACATTTTAATATGTCTTTTGTCTGCAACCGTCTTATTCGGTTGGAGCTTTGCCGGGTCTTTTGACTGTCTCCACCGAGATTATAACTTTTTTAAATAGCAATTTAAATATGTTCCTTTTTAAGAAACAGAGACTTTACTGAGCTTAAACAGCTGCTCTCCTTTCTAATTTGTCAAGAAATGAGATATAGTCAACTTTTTCTAATAATTGTTTTAAAAGTCATTTAAAGATTCGTATATAGTTATTTTTTCCATTTTAAAAAGTGTGGAAGTTGTTATTTTTAAATCATAATATAATTCATCAAGTTTAGCAATCAATTCATTAAATTTCTTTGAGCAAGAGAGATTTTTGATTGTAATGAAATTACATAATTTAAGGTATTTTATAATCCCACACCCAGCAGAGTACATGCATAGTTGCAATGTATATGTTGCGCTGCTTCCTTACTCGACATTATACAGTACACACTATCTAATGTTATTTCTATAGTACAAAAAACTTTGGGACGATCGACACCTAAATGTTAATTAGTATAGCTGATTCGTGGGTAATTCATTTCATGAGCTTACAATTCTAATTCTATATATCTTAAATAAAAATTATAAGTAGATGTATATAATATTATGTTATGCATGGTTTCTTAGCAGATGAAGATTTGTATATGCAGATAGTGAAGTGTCTATTCAAGTTCTAATTTCGAGGAAAGCACAATAGCAGTTTAAAAACTTTTCAAACCTTAGAAAGGCTTACAACATAATGACAATGCGACCCTGAACGAAGTCAGGAGCAATGTCTATGTTATTAATTTGGTGGCTGTAACTTCAGTGGATGGTAAATGGCAGCCAACTATGCGTATAAGAAAGCTTAAGTCATAATGAGTCATACCAATCTGATCGAAGTCAAGAGAGATGCTTACGATATTAATTTGGTGGCGATAACTTCAGTGGATGGAAAATGGCAGCCAACTATGTTTATAAGAGGGCTGAAGGCATAATAACCATACCACCCTAATCGAAGTCAGGAGAAATGCCTATTATATGAATTTGATGGTTGTAGCTTTCGTGGATAGGAAATGGCATACATCTAAGCTTATAAGCGTGCTGATGGCATAGCTGGCTGTTTTGCTTTAGTTGGGGTTATGCATTATGGCTATAGATTCAGTGGATGGTAAATTGCAGCCGACTGTGGCTATAAAAAGGGCTAGACCATAATTGTATCCCAAATCACCCTGCCCGATGTCAGGAGCGATATCTATGATGTGAATTTGGTGTCTATAGCTTCATTGGGTGAAAAATGGCAGCCAATAATGCTTCTAAGAGGGTCATTACTGGTGGACAACAAGTGAAAACTACATCCGAAATGATGGCCGACACCAGCACTGCCTAGCAACCATTGGGAGAACAAAGATGGTGGCCTACAGAAGACGAAACAATATGGAGTATACAGGTAGCACACTCTGGCGAAGAAGATAATGACAGAGGCAAGAAGGCATAATAGAGCATTAAGTAGCAAGGTGGAATGCAAAGATCTCGAAAGGTAAAATTACAGAGCATGAAGTACAAAGGCTACTACATTAAACTGGAACATTTTTGAAACAAGATGGCTGATTTGACATTGTTTGACAGAGCATGAGATGAAACGAAGGTAAGTAAGAAAATCTAAATCTAATATAGTGGATGGGTCCTTGGCTCCGAAGCTTGCAACCCCCGGAACCCAAAATTGCCAATGGGGATCCAAGATGGATGATATATTAGTAGAATTTGAACGTAAATGTTTGCAAAAAGCAGCTGGCTCTTGTCTTAATTTCAGCCACATCCTGCTGTATCATGCAAATGTCAGCCATATTCCACAAAGGAAATTTTTCAGATAAAAGAGAAATTCTGGGAAAACATGGACATTTTTTAGGGGAAAAATGGGAAATTTTGAGAGAGCTATTGTGGGCCTTGCCCACAACCCACTTTCCTTGAACAAGTCATTTCCATCTACTCATAGGATAATAATATATTAGAATTATCATTCAAAACACGTGATAAATTTTTTAATTATTAGTATCATCAATTAAAAAATTAATTATTTTATATATTTTAGTTTTTAGCTCTGATTTGTTTATAATTGTGAAATATTTATTTCATTGTTGAGCATTGAAGTTAGATTTACTTATTTTCAAAAACTAATTAAATATGACACGGACCACTGGTCATGCTCTGGCATGGCCACTGTCATACATCATAGGTCCACAGTCGCTGCACCAGTGCGGCCCGCGGAACACGCACGTAGTGCGTCCCGATGCGTGTCCGCATCATTCACTTGGGAACGTGTAATGACCCGATACTGAGTGATCCAACCGAGTGCCTGTGGTATCCCTAGAGAGATCTGTGTAATTAGGATAGGAATCAAGTGTTAGAATGTGTATTAAATAGCATTAGAATTTATCGCCCACTGGCAAATGTTCGTGAAATTCACCCTCAGTGCATTGCGAAGTAATGGCAGAATAAATCACGCCACATGCATATTTAATGAGGTGTAGAGTAGCAAAGCTAGGGTATTTGAAGTGTTCGATATAATTTTCCGAGTGCAATGGTGTGTCTAATCAAGCCAATTAGTGACATGGGAAATAATTAGTCTTTCTTTCAACCTGACCATTCCAATCGTAGAGTGCCCCAAAACTTAATAGACCTAAATTTCCCACATCCTCTGCAAGGCACCACATAAGCATGTTTTGTATTTAAATTAGTGTCTAAGAAATAATTCTGAACGCTACTCAACTAAGGGATGTCCATCCCGAACGCTGAAGGGTCTTATTGTCTGTATGTTTTACATGTTTAAGTAATGAGGTCAGTAAACTAAGACACCTCGAAGGATGGCGTGAGCTCTCGGTGAGGATGCGGTATGCCCATGCTATCCCAGGCAGTCTGATTCCACGGGTCTTAGGTGCTGCATGTGTATCACATAGTGGGGGATTTTCATACTTCGTTCTGAACACTTAACTGCAATAGGTTGACGTAATTTACTGGAACTTTTATTTAGTTTACCAACAGTCTTCCCTGCGTTTGAAGTACAATTTACCGACACCGGAGGTTTAATTACAATTACAATTTTTCGCCCCATTCTTGGCCTTTTTGTACAGTAACAGCCGCTGGTAGGCCTTGTGAGTCAGGTCTGCTTTAATTTGCATTGTATACATATAAATGTGTACACTATTCGGCAATGCAATTTACTTGAGTTAACCGAAACTTGTGAGTTCCCATTTAGTGTTGTATTTCAGGCTCTGGCCCTATCCAGGAAGTCATCGACGCCTCAAGGAGGCATCCTTCATTTATAAGGTAAAAGGTAATACTAAGGCATGCTGGGGAGCCTGAATACCCTGGCTGTATACTACGTTTTACTGTAAATTTATGCTATGTGTGTTAGGAGATACAGCCACGTGGTCTTTCGGCCCACGATCCTGTGAACTGTGACTTCGTGCTCACCCAGAGAGCTGGCGCCCATTCTATTAGAAATAGGAATATTGTTTAATATTCTCACTTTTCTTTACATAAACGCCGGACGACGTCCACATTACTATCTCCGAACGCTCAGGTAGCGTTAAATGTATGATAATTAAAATAATATACACACACAAATATTCAAAATTGTATTAATATTTAAGCAAATATTCAAAAACATAATTTTCTATTCTTAACTTAAATAGGATATTTTACGATAAATAATATCTAACATCAATATAAATATTCTTGCTCGACTAAATTTTTTTATAAAATATCGAATTAATTGGGCATGATTATGAGCTCCTTGTTGGAATCACTGAAATGTGGCATACAGTAGGTATAATTTATTTATGTTTGAAATTTGTTATATATAATGTTTATGTAACTGGATGTCATATAGTTTGCACGATAGTACTGCCCTCCACAGCCAGTGTAAGGGTTTCGCGAGTAAGTGCAGTGGAGTCAGTTTGTAGCCATGGCTGGAGAAGCAACTCAATGTGGCAATGCGCGTGATCAAGCATAGTTTCCGAGGCGTCTGGCATTTCTATCCTGGGAAACAGGTAGAAGCATGCAGTGAGATTCTTAAGTGTGTACGATGGACACTTTAGGCGGCTAGAAAAAGAGCAAACGGCATTCTTGTTCACCAGTCCAACCGCCAAAGAACTATCTAATGTTGGGCAACATAAATAAATGATAATGGATATCTCCAAATTTATTTTAGAAATTATCTAATGTCAGGCAACATAAGTAATTGATAACGGTTGTCTCCAAACTTATTGTAGATGTTAACAGCAGATGTGAAGAATGCACGTGCAAATCATGTTGAAGTTGGTACTTGCAATTCTGGACTTTACAGACTGTATAGTGACAGGCCGTTGCGGGTGAAATGAGAACTGACATTGCAGTTAATATTGTAAGCACACAGGGTATGTAATTGTGCGTGGCGAGGTAAGAGCCTTCTTTTTGACGTTTAGTTCTGATGAAGGGGAATATGCGGTTACATTACATCACGTTAGTCAGATTCTGAGGCTGGCAAAAAATCCTAAGTGTTGCACCGAATGTAAACGTTCGCTGGCGGGGAAAAAGTCTTTGAGAAGCAAAACCGTGGCAGGCAGTATATTGGAGTGAGAAACAGCTGATCGGCATTGTGGACATTCGACAGAGCAAGTAGCTGTCGACGATGGAGGCATTCGGCAACCGCCATGGCTGGATTGTGTTAGGATAATGCAACAAACATGGTACTGTGTTTGGTTTCGTTTGTTTTGTTTTATTTTTAATGTCAGCAGTAGTGGCACGAAAGCATTTTTTTTTTTTTAGGAAACCAGCTTGGGTGTAGTGTTACCCTACTTATATCGTTGGTTAAAAGGACATTGTCTTTTGAATATTAGCGATTGTCTAGTGCACCAGGTGCACTGCAGACTGGAAACAAGTGTACTAGTGATTGTAGTAAACTTAAAATAGTAGTATCGGTGAGACATTAGTTGAGAGTCAGTAATTTTTACAGTGGTACTTACATGTGAACTTTATTAGTAAATATCACTATTGCTATAGAATATGTACAGTTAGTGTGGCAAGGATATATTGCATTAGTATGTTGTAGTATCTTTAATGTTGTATGCAAATGAAACACATAGTAAATATAAAGTTGCTTTAAATCCTAGGGGTTTTAGTTAGTACACATACTGACCCATTTTAAACAAAATGTTTTGGTTGTAGAGCTGTTAAATCACGCTCGGACAATTTTGCTCACTCGATAACTACTTTGTTGCGAACACTTCTCTGTTGGATATAATCATGCCATAATGGCTACGGAAGACTGACTACATAATCTAAAAAGGAAAACGCAACTCTCGTTTAACCCCCTGGTAACCAGAACTTTCCCTTTTAGAGTAGGCTAGTAAAAAAAATAATAATAAATTTTATACTTTGTTTTACATCTGTGTTATCATTTACCATTGCAATTTTCCTGTATATAGAAATCTATCACTCTTTCAAGAAATAATGCATAATAATTAGTTTCACTATCACGAATTTCTGTAGGTTTGTAACACAGGTAATTACAGCAAGGGGTAATATATTGTTACATTTAGACTTTTCAAAGTCACTATATTCTAGACTATATTTTATGATTCAACCCACTATCGAAATCAATTCAAGCATCCTTTGGGAAATTAATTATTTTCGCTATTTTTAACACATATATTTTTTACATTAAGATAATCAAATACTGAAGGATGTATGTCTTGGCTAGCATTGGCTTTCCTGTTTATCTGAAGTATTACAATACCATAACAAGCATATCATCATAATTATTAATAAAATTTTCTTTATATCAGAATTTAAACTGTTGACATATATTCTTACCTCTTTTAATTAATTACCAATAATGAAACACAATATTTAACTGTTAGGATGTTCGTACTATTTTTCTTTTATAATACACTAAAATCATTCTATGCAAGGTAAATTTATAACCTCCTTGTCACATGACTTTTTATTATTATGACTCACAAAATCAAACATTAAATAGAATGTGATAATAAAAATGATTAAATTATCGAATAATTAGGCCTAGGAATATGGAAATATTCGATTATCAACATAATTTTTGTAGGTATTACAGAAGCAAACATTAATAATAATAATAATGACCTAATAGAAACAACGGTATATGGCGAAAGTTTAAGACCATTAGAAATTGTTTAACATACTTTCCTGCTTTAAAACTTTTGGTGCTATCATTGTGGTCCAATTCTCTATCATTGTTACCATCAAAACACATATTAGCAGTATTTAATTATTGAAATCGGTCAAATAATTTGAAAATTATGGTTTTTGAAACAATTACATAAATCTGGGGTTATTGTACACATTTTTGTGTAAAAAGTTATGGGGACACAATTATTCTGCGGCTCTTTTAGTCAAGAGCTGGAGACACCAGGTCGTCTTATAGTGGCCAAAATGTAACACTGGTTAAATTGCGAAGGGCATCAAATAATTGGAAAAAGAATTCGCCAAGTCATAGGGTGCCGATTTAACGCCTGTAGGCTGGGTGTTGTTGAGTTAATGGGAGTTTTGAAAGTTGGTGAAAGACATTTTTAGGTGGGTTCTGGAGTCGCATACACGACTAGATGCCTGATACCTTCGACAGGCGGTGCCAACTGTACTGCCAATGATGCTGGTGATGATCTCAGGGTACGGAGGGCCTTTCGCCCGGATGTACGCGGTCCCTCGGTGGATTTTTGGAAGAGCCACTCATGTTCTGATACTTATATAGAAAATACTGTGGGTATATTAAGGCTGATCCACTCACCTTAAACTGTAAAAGCTCTGAGTTGGGCATACTGACTGTTAAGTAATTTTCGTGAGACTGGGTGAAGGCGGGTTTTAGGGGACATGTACCCTTAAACACCAAAAGGCAGTGCTTGAAGTAAAAGACACGAAGTCTGAAAACTTGCATGTAATTACTTTTGCACAAGAGCACTTACATCACTCTAAGTGATAACTTTACATGGATTCTGGCCTGCGGCCCGCCAGATAGGCAAAACTGTGAAAGTACACAGGTGTGCACAACAATTACTGGTATGTTAAGCTTCTCCGGGTAATGCTATTCTTGGGGAAGAAAGGGTAGCATCTCCAGGTGCAGAAAAGAACAGGTTCCAGTAAGTTACATAAGACCAGTGCAGCTAAAGATGATTGGCGCGAAGGCATGAAAGCACACAGAGCACACAGCACTGCGTGCCGAGCCCTTGAGACACTGGACAGCGAATGACTCTGGCTACCTCGCGAGGCGAGAACTTTGGCAATATGTGGCTCGCCCTTCAATACTTTTTGATTAAATAAAACACTTGCATAACTAAATGTACATGAACCCTTTTAGAAAACATGAATAAATAAATATATAATATTACACTGCACAGAACAAATACAATTTAAATGTGAATGCCATGAAGTGAAAGTGAAACAACTGAGGTAAAAAATGGGTTAATTTTCAAATAAACATAATTAAAACACTAAAACGCTTATAGGGACATCTTTGAGCATCCACAAGCCTGGCATTTCTTTATTTTGCTTGTAATTGTTTGATCTGAAATTGCCCTATAATTAATGTGCACCGAGTCCATCAAAATGCACCCTCTCCTGCCCGAAGAACAGAGGGAGGGGATTGTGTATGAAATTGCACGGCACTGCTATGCACTCACTCTACCTGAGGTGGTGGTCGAGCAGTGGTCGTCGTTCACCTCGTGATGTAGCCTCGCTGATGTGCATACATCCTGGGGCTCCCTCTCACACCATTCCATAAGGTGTCACTGCTGACTGGGTCACCACAGTCTTCTGCCCGTGGCTTGCTGGTGGTGGCATTGATGTGCTGACAGAGGGTGAAGAGGGCGGCCGGCAGATGGTCGGCCCCGGTGGTGTTCTGGTCACCCACACAGAGCCGCAGCTGGGTCTTGAGCTCTGTGGGGTTGGCACGTGGGTAGTATATCACCATCTTCAGGTGTCGCATTCTCCAATGGGTACACAATTTACGCTTCTTCCTGCCACTGAATTGAATGCCAGTGCCGGTAAGCAGGTTCTGCAGATATCCCCACCTGAGGAAGCAGTCTGTCTGCAGGACCTTGGCAACACTCGTGGCTCGTGCGCTACTGACAGGGAATTCCTCAACCCACCTGGAGAAGTTATTGGTGACCACCATGATGAATCTCTTCCCCCTTGAGGACCTCGGGTAGAGCCCCATGAAGTCGAGGGACACCGTCTCGAAGGGCTTAGTGGACATTCGGAGCTGTTGTTATTGTACCCCGTCAGTTCGCCATGTTTTGAATTTGTTGCCCTTAAAACACTGTTGCACATATCTGCATGTGTGCTTGGTTAGTCCAGGCTAAAATAAATTTTCACGCTCATTGTGAATTGTTTGCTTTGTCCACGGGTGTCCACAAACATTCTCCACACATCATGGTTACTAAGTGAACATGTTTATAAATTACCATTTATTACGCACTATCACTCAACAGCTTGCTGGGCGCGATGGTTTTTTTGCTCGCAATTGAGTGCGCACTCAAGCTGTGCTTGTACCATGTAACGGTATAGGTCACGTACAGTAAGGTTATTGTTGGTGGCATTAATTTTGTTAAGGTCTACCTCACTCCATGTTTCCTGCATTGTTGGTAGTAATAACTCCTCCCACTCTGCGTCGTCATGCACCATGAAGTCGGTGTATGGCGGTCAGCTAGCTGGTTTTCGCTACCCGGGACATACTCCACGACGAAGTCGTAAGTTTGAAGAGGCAAACCCCACTGGGTCAGCATGCTGCATGCCTCGTGCATGGTCTGGACCCAGACTAAGCAGTGGTTGTCGGTGCAAAGCGTGAAGCGCTGGTACTCCAAGTATGCCCGGTATGTTTTGATGGACCATACCTTGGCTAAGCATTCACATTCGTTGATGTGCCTCCGCTCAGTTGGTCCAAACTTTGCACTAGCGAAGACGATGATGTGACGTTCGCCATTGTCACCACACTGTTAAAGCACTCCACCGAGTCCTCCTTGCCTGGCATTGGCTGGCAGGTAGAGGTGTTTTGTGGCATCGTACCTCGCCAAGGTTAGGCACACTCGGAAACGTGACTTAAATTGCTGGAAAACGCAGTGAGCAGAGTCGTTCGATTGAAACTGCTGCTGGGTTGACAATAGGCTGGTGAGCGGTGTGGTGACGATAACAAAGTCTGGGATGTGCTCCCGGAGCGATTTTATTAGCCCAAAGAACTTCCGAAGCTGCTTGCGCGTACATGGGGGTGCGTACTCGTCAATCAGCCACAGTTGTTCGGGGTTAGGTTTGTTGCCTTCGACGTCATGCCCCTGGAACTCACGCTGGTCTTTCCGAGGTGGCATTTTGCAGTTGTGCACATGAGTGTGTTGATGGCTAACCTCTTGAGCATAAGTGACAGGTGGTGTAAGTGCTCCTACCAACTTGCAGACCATATCACCACATCGTCCAGACTCTGACCATCATCGCCTGGAAGGTGGCTGGTGCACATTTCAGTCCGAATGGCATAGTGCAGAACTGAAGATGCCTACCATCGGGGGTCGTGAAATCTGTCTTTCCATGGTGTTCGAGCTTGACAGGCACTGGCCAATAGCCGTGCTTGAGGTTAAGGGATGACATGACCTTGGCTTGCCCTATGGAAATGAGGGCATCTTTGATGCTGATGTATGGTGGTAACACACTACATGTTACTTGGTTCACTAGCTGAAAATCTACAGAAATCCTACACATGTTGTGCTATGGCATAATTGAAGTCACTGTTTTTTGGTTCAATAACACCATCATTCAACATTTCTTGAATTTATTGTTAAATAATTTGCGCTTTGGTGAAGTAAATAACTGTGTTGCAGAGTGTATTTAGGCCTGTCTTACACTAGCAGTATGGCATGCTCAGCTACTGTCGTTCGACGAAGGGCGTCGTGTGCTGCAAACACATCTCGGCGTTCATCAAGGAGCCGCTGAAAAGCTGCCTGGTGGTCGGGTGGTATATTGTTTTCCAAGTCCGCTAATGAAACAGCTGGTACTGTATCAGCTGGTCATCGGTCAAGGTTAAATACTGTGCTTCGCTCCTTTAGGCCGTAATGGATGCGACTTGCCATAGCTTCGGCTATGGTATTTTGCTCAGTAAGCCATGATACACCAAGTATGGAATCTTCCCTAATGTCCGGGGTAACAACTGGTATGGTTATTGTTTCTAGGTCACGTATGCGAAACCTCACTGTGGCTTGAACTAGTGCGGTACTAGTGTGCTGGTTTGTTGCTAAATGAAGTTCATGAGCGGCTGGAGTGATAACTATAGGATGCACGAATCTATGCTATATGAAGTTATGTGAGGCAGCAATGTATATTAATGTGTGGAAATGGTGACCATTAATAAACACTAAAATGCGATTAACCAGTGAAAGACTGCTTCTAACCTGGTTAATTAGTTATTGTTGTGGTGTTAAATCGGTAAGTTTGTCCGGGACTGAGGTGTTGGTAACGTCCTGCTTGTTTACCCCCACTTTCTGTTTCCCGAGATTGCTGCTTGCATGATTGTTTGTTTGTTTGAGGTGCAGATTGTTAGGGCATGCACTGTGCCAATGGTATTCTTGAACGTCACAATAATGGCATGGAGTTGGCGGTGGGTCGCTTCTGTCCTATTTCATGATTTGTTTAGTGCTCTCTCTGTCACACTGTTGCTTTTGTTATCACTTGCACCGGTAAATTTTTCTGTACTCCTTCCTGGACTGTAATTTTTGTCCTGTTGGTGATAGAAAGAATGTGTTTTAGTACTGTTTTTCACTGTGTCCTGTCCATTCACACTGTCCTGATGCTGCTCGTGGCTCCATCATGTAGCATTCGTTTCCCGTACGAGCCACAGCTGGCACGGATTTCGCTTCAAGATTATCGCGGTGTGCATGAGTTCATCAAGGCTGCTATTAATCAGTGGTACCAACGTGGCCTGGTACTCTGGGCGCACTATTTCCGCCACCATTTCGAGCACTTCGCATTCGGGCAGGTGTGGGTGGAAACGTCTGATAAGATGTTCTTTTCAGGTGATAAATGTGGTTAGTTTCTCTGTTGGCTGGTGCTCTTGTAACATCAGTTTGCTTTGCACTTGAACTGACATGAATGCTCCTCTAAACTAGCACTGGAAAGCACGGAGGAACTCCTCCCACTGTAGACAATAGTGATTGATAGATTGCCACCAGGAATATGCTTCTCCAGAGAGTTGCACTTCAACACAGCTAGGTCACTCCTCCACGCATATCCCATAGCATTACAGGTGTGCTGTAGAGTCACTCAGGAATGCAGATGGGTCCTCTGTATGTGCTCGCGCAAAGGTGGGTAGCGACTGGAATCACGAGGGCATTGTAACACTGGTTAGTGCAGGTGCAAAGGTTGTGATGGCTGCTGTGGTCTGGTGTTGCCTTTTGCTATTTTGTGGTCATATGCTCGCAGCTGGTGGAACGAAGTTAGGCATGGGAAATTATGTCACCGGGTTTGGTTGCGGAAATTGTGGTGCGTGAGTTGGTAGCACTTAAATCACCTGTTGGGGGAAGGTAGGCATGAGAAAGTAGGTGACGAGAGGTGGTATCTAAGTGGCAGATGGTGATAGGAGAGGTGCTGCAGTCAAGACTGGCTGGCGGGGTGTGGAAAGAGCGAGCGGTACTGCATTGTTTACATCTGCCATGTGCACGCTAATAGCGAGTGACAGCTGTGGTGCGGTGTCAGCTGCTGCTTTCCATTGCCGACACGTGAATACCATATGGTACTGTCAGACTCTAAACAGGCTGCAAACATTGCCCGTGTACATGCACTGCACACAACCTGCATTTCAACACGTCATTGCTTTCGCTCCATGGACACACTGGGCGGTGACATTGAATTAGTTGACAGTCTGGACCAGTCAATAAATATTTGCACATTGTAGAAGTGTTCAATTGATTACTATTGCTGTGATACTGTGAGCACTGAAAGTTACGGTTTTGTACAGTCGCGAGTTCGATCGCGGTTAGGCATGTTGAATGGTAATGCTGTTGGTACAAAGTACTCTGAAGAATAGGGTTACCCTGGCCTCTGTACAGTAAATTGGTACACAAAATTTTGTTGTTTGGGAACTGAATTTTGTTGACTGAAATTGTCCAAAATTTATAATTTGAAATATCTTTCAATTTTGTTTATCACATCGGAGTTGTTCATGTGTTCGCGATTGTTCCCGGCGAGGTTACTCATTGGGCTGGTCTTACTAGCACATTTGCAATATGTTGTGCCTAATTCGTACTTGGCCACAACATCCTGTGAGATGGGGTGCAAGCATTGCCAACAGAGGCGTCGGAACGCTTACAGGTGTCAGGACTGTCATTGTTGACGGTCTCAGTACGGCTGCCAAACCTGGCGGTGGGGGTCAAGGCCATGGCCCACCCCTCGCGACTGACGTCTCTGCGCCCAATTGGCAGGGTGTACTTCCCGTGGTGGGAGGGGGTGTGCGCTCCTGCACACACAGGTCGCTGCACCGATCGATATTCCTAGCTGGTGTAATGGTGCTGAACTAAGGAGGAGGTGAGTGCAAGTACACCCACCCACTCTGCTTCGTAGTTCTCAAAGCTGGAGGAGGATGGGTGGCGATGCCTCGCTGTCCTGTTATGACCGACTCTCTGTGCATGTCCTGTGCTGTTGATGTAATGGTGGCTGTGAAGTTGATTTTGGCGCACTTTGACGCCATGTGGTGTGGCAAATGCGCGTCGTTCGGGAAACTGACTGGCGACAGAGCTTTGTACCAGGTTGATCACACTGCTCCTGATGTGCTATTGATGTTGGTGGGGAAAATTTCTCAAAGACGGGTTGAGGTTCAGAGAAATTTTGAGGTTTTCTGGGTCAAAAAAGCGAGGAATGATGAGGGAAAGTTACACCACACAGAAGGGCGACAATTAATTGGTTGGGTGGTGTTGGGTTAGTGGCAGTTTTGAGGGGCGGTGAAAAACATTGTTAGGTGGTTTGTGGTTTTGGATACCCGACTACGCGCCAGACACTGTCGGCAGGGGGAGCCAACTTTTGCTGCTTGTGATGATCTCAGGGTACAGCGGGCTTTTCGCCCAGACATATGCAATCCCTCGGTGAAATTTTGGAAGAACTCATCACTCCTTATACTTACATGGCAAATACTGTATTCCTATTAAGGTTGGCCTACACACCTTAAACTGTAAATGCTCTGAGTTGAGCATACTGGCTGTTAAGTAATTTACATGAAACTGGGTGAATGCGGGTTATAAGGGACCTGTACCCCAAAACGCCTGAAGGTAGTGCTTGAAATAAAAGACACGAAGTCTGAAAACTTGTATGTAATTACTCTTGCACAGAAACACTTACATCACTCTATGTGAACACTTTATATGTACTCTGGGCTGTCGCCCACCAGATAGGCAGAACTGCGGAAAAATACACATTTTTACCTGAGTGAATTATTGGTGCATTAAGCTTGCCCAGGCGATACTATTGTTGGAGAAGAAGGGGTGGCATCTCCGGGTGAAGGAAGAACAGGTTCAGGTATGTTACATTAGACTATTGCAGCTAAAGCTGAATGATGCGAAAACGTGAAGGCGCCCGGAGCGCGACATGGCTCGTGTCGACTACTTGAGATTCTCGACGGCGACTGAATCTGGCGAGCACACGCTACACGAACTATGATGGCACGCTGCTCGCCCGCACTAATTTCTGCTTACCTGTAAATTGTAACAGTTAAAAAACATAAATACTTGCATTAAAATTTGACAAAATAAATACACCAATATTCCATGAATAAAAACAATTACAAATTAAACTTTGATGGCATGAAATGAGGGTGAAACAACTGAGGTGAAAAATACTGAATTTGAGAATTAAAACCCTGAAATGCTAGTAATGATGTATCTGTCCGTTTACACTCTTAGTGTGTCTTTCTTTACTTTCAAATACTTGCGTTGAAATTGCTCTACGAATGATATACGCTGGGTCTGCCATTATTAACCCACACCCGCCCTTGTCAAAAGGGTGCGAGGGATTCGATTGCACTGCACTACTCTGCACTTTTACACAAGCACTGCACTCGTTTCGCACTCATGGTGGGCTACAGCTACACTAGTGCGGTTGATGCAGTGGACATACAGCATGACAAATGATCTGGAGGGCAGGATGCTGTCTGCATCTATCTGTACTCCAAATCCCATCTGCAACCGAAATACAAGCATCTAGCAAGAGTACTACAGGCTGTGGAAGGGCTACGCTATTTCCCTCGCAGCGAAACGAGAAGGTGGTGTACTTTAGCATGGGACAGCATGCGATCATGGCCTGTGTGTACTTGAGTCAAACTTATTCTCATGTGCCGAAACAGTCATTAAACGATGTGAATTTCCTAGTGTTGTTCCTCACGAACGGTACGAACTTGCAGCATGTGTATGAATACCACGTCAATACGGACATGTCATTCGCAGAGTTTAAGGATATGTATGTGTTCTTTGTGCTGGGATGAGGAGTACGGCATATTAATGATCAATAACGATTCGCCGGTACATAAGGGAAGGTACTGGCTTGGAAGGTACTGGCATGGCTTCGATCAGTTTATAGTAAGATGGCGAGCATGAGTCACGATGTCCTTTCCAAATTCGGATATGGTCTACACTATGATGATGGATTTACGGAAGCTCACCTCACTGCTGTTCGTAGGGGTGAGTCGCTTCTTGGGAAAAAGATCGAGAGCATGTAAAATGTGGTGGAAGATTTGGTGGCCATCGAAAGGCACGTAGGGGGCAAGGAGGCACGGATAATATACCTGATTAACATGTAGCATGTGCAGACACAGGAAAAATTGAAGGCTCTTCAAAATACATTAACGTCTTAACTGTCTGCTAAAACAGATGTTGCGAGGCATAGCGATAAGGTTCTGGATGCGTGCTTCGACCAACTGGAAAGGATAGAAAATTCACTTTCATCAACTCGAGGGTGAATATGTATATATACCTGTGTGGTTGTGTGTTTATTCCATTCTATGAATGATGGCGAACCGAACCGAATTGACGACTGAGCTGCAGCGAGCCATCAAAGCTGTTCTCGGTAAATATATACTTGCAAAAAGGAAAATAAGTCCAGAACTGCCCGAATCAGAAGGGGTTGTCACTAGCAACGAAGACGATCTGCCCCTGTTCGATTTGCTGCATGCGCAAGAATGGAAACGAGCACGAGAGCGCGGACCCGAGGTGAACACCCTGGTCAGGCACTACATTGCTTCCTACTCCGATCGGAACAGCGACAAGACGTATGGCTTGCGACACCACGATGAAAAACGGTTCCTCGGAAACAAGAAAGTTATGTTTTTTTTCCCAGGAGATGTTATGTAGATCAGCAAGCGCAAGGTGAAAATGATGCATAGTCTGTGCGAACTTTTGTTTCGTAGGCATCCTGAACACTTCATCTAATCGGATTTGCGCAAGTACCGTCGCCTACTACAGCCCAGTCGTGATCATTACGTGAAGCATAACCACTCAATACAGCAATTTAAGGACACGACGCATACTAAATTCGGCATTATCACGGAACTGTTTCCACGAATGGTAAAAGCTATTGGATCGGGTCTGCTGCTGCAGATGATCGACGCCAAACATAGGATAGGCTACGTGTTTTGGGACGATCTGAACGAATTCGTTGATACACTACAGCTACTTGCCGTTTTGCAGTCTGGGGGTAACTGGTCACACACCAATGAGATTATATCCATTATCGAAGAACTTGCTGAAACTGGCTACATTGTGCGATGACGAAACAGGCTGTTTCTGGGGAATTGCATGGTCCGGACAGAAGGAATTATCCTCTGAGGAAATATATCATAAAAGGGCTGGACGATACTTTCCAATCCGATCTGATCGAAATGCAAGACTTTCTCGTGCGAATAAATGCCTCCGCTACATTTGGACTGTAATAGACATGTTTTCCAAGTACGCCTGGGCCAGATCGCTCAAATCGAAGAATGCATGTGACATCACCGACACCATGGTGGATAGGTTGAGCGAAAGATGCATACCGAAAAATCTCCACACCGACGATAGTAAAGAATATTTCTATGCTAATTTCCAAGCGCTGATGAAAAGATACAGCATATATCACAATTCCATGTACTCTGGAATCAAGGCTAGCATCATCGAGCATTTTCACCACTCTCTGAATCCAAATTGTGGAGACATTTCATGGCGAACAGAGACTACAAATGGCTTGAGCTACTGCCGAAACTCGTTCGCGAGTATAATTATACCGTTAATTATACCACTCACATGACACCCAAAGATGTCAAGGACGACTCCCTGCTTCGTGCCATTTATGCTATTCTGACACAAGCCTAAAGCCAAGGTCGGTGACCTGGTGCGCATCTCCAAACAGTGTGGTATTTTCCACAAGGCATATCGTCATAACTGTTCGGCAAAATTGTACAAGGTGGTTCGCATATGACATTAGTAGCTGCGCATGTATTACATCGAGAACCTACGAGGCGAACTCATCGTCGGAAGCTTTTACATAGAGGAGATCCAGCCTACGAAGTTTGCCGATGTTTATTTGGTGGAAATGCTGAAACGGTACAATGGTCGCGTGTATGTGAGGTGACTCGGACACTCGAAATGTGACGACTCCTGGGTTGACGAGAATAACATTCTGAAATAGTACATGCCCATGTTTTAAAAATATTATATATATTATGTACATTGATTGTTTTTAAATAAATGTATGTTTTTTTTACTTTGTGTTCATTTTATTCACTTGACTGTTCTTATACATAATATTGGGTTGTAGAAGGTACATACCTGTGAAAATGCTAACACACCTCTTCCCACACGCATGGTAACTTAGGCTATCTGACAACATGTAGATTATGAAAAGATGTGGAAGCACATACATGTGCAGACTCCAGTTACCTAACACCATGCAGATGCAGGCATGTGAAAATGCTAACACAGCCCTTGCCATGCAAATACCGATATTATTTTCAAACTTTGACAAAGTCAGCTGCCCTTACTGTCCATGCCTGCTCGCAAACTCAACTCCAGTAACCTAAATTAACAAAAAATTAAATAAAAAATAATGTTTTACTTTTAAGTACATCTTTTCATAAATTTTAATAAGAAACAGTATTTAAGAAAAGTGAGTAAATATATTACTATTATACAAATATTTATTCTGGAATAACAATGACAACAAACCATTGCATTTTTTTAAATATTTTTTTTTTCCCATACACATATTACTTCTTGCAAATCTTATGTCCCAGCACATGACCTGATAACCGAATGGCCTAAGGCGTCAGCATGCCGATCCAAGGTTCGGCAGTTCGATTCTGCCCTTCTCCAGACAATATTATGAGCTCCGAATTATAAAAAAAAAGCACCACAACATGCTGGCCGAGCGAGAGCGACACGAGCACCTCTAGCAGGCAAAATTTGAACGATGGACAGGGGTAAACAAGATGGTGGGGTCGAAGGAAGATGAGTAATAAGGTAGCACACACTAGCAGCAATAAACAACATTACAGAGATCAATGTTGCATTCTAGTGGACGACGAGAGAATGTAGATCACATCCCTTACATGCAAGAGTAATTAGGAAACAACATGCTGAATGGAAACAACACCTTCATTTTCCATCTACTTAGAGAAGTAAACATTCTGGCTGTGGGAAAATGCAGGTTTCTGGTGTATATAGTTTTATGATTGTGAATACCACTGTTTAATTAACACTGTCTAAATGGTCAGAAACAAAACTAAGAATTGAAAAAAAAGTAATAATTTTATTTTGATGAGTTGGCTGCATGAATCCCTACCCTTCCTGTTGCATAGGATTCTAATTACATTTTTTTAAAAGTAAGAATACTTTACGGCTATTAGCTGCGTTTCCCACAAAAACTTTTATTCCATAGAGAAAGAACAGAATGAAAATATGAGAAGTCTCTTTACCTGTCATGTTGATTAAAGATGGTGGATATTAATTTAATTTTATTTGCTAAAAAACTATTTATGTTACAAAATACACCAATCACTATAATCACCCTTCCCATCCAAATTGTAATAAAATTTACACAAATGTTACAATTTAACATTATAATATAGTGGTAAACATCATAAATTATTACTCTCTATAATGGAATTCTCTTGCACTACAACAAATATGTATAGTTCTAATATAATTCTTCTTCAAGCCATCTGAAAATATAGGTAATAGGCAACTGTGATGAATGGTGCAACCTTCATAAAACTGCTTTTTCTTGTTATCACTCTGAAACATTTATTCCGATAATCTTAAATTTTACAGTGGCTTTCTTACACAGTAAATTTCACTAAAATTAGCTTCATGCTAAAATCTACTGCAGAAAATTTCTGTTTGTACACTAACATAGAAAAAAAAAAAAACAGACTATGCTTATTTGTCATCTATCCTCCCCCTCCCCCAACCCTCTGTAGTAAGTGGAAGCATGTCACCTTCAGGAAGCTGTAGTTCATGGTTGATTGTGGGAAGAAAATCTGATAATGCAGTCAAATTTCTCTTAATACCTCTCCAATGATAAAAAAAAAAATTCTTGTAACCCATCTTTAGAGATGGCACCCAATCTGAGTTACTGCAATTTTCCACAGAATATGGTTTTTTTTCTGCAAACAGATTGAAGTTCATTAAAATAAAATTAATATAGGTACTTGATATTACACTCATGACCTTAAAATATAAAATAAATAATTCACTACATAATTTACAATGATAATTGCTTTATACATATGGAAATAAAATGTATTTTTTATGTTTAAATCCCTGTTTTGAGAAATTTCTCAAAAATTATTTCTTGCAATTTATGGATTTACTGGATTTCCCAAAAAAAAAAAAAAAATTGGGAAAATTTCTAACAAATGGTTTTATCTACAGTACTAATAATGCTGAATATTTATCACACCAAGGCATTGTAATATTTGCAATGAAAACTATGATTTGCGATAGTCGGGAGGTTTATGAGGTACAAGGAAACTGTAAAGAACGTAAAAAGAAGGAAAAAAGATTCATCACTAATTTACATAATATTTATCACAGACTGCAGAAAGTGAGTATCACTACTACATTCACCATTTAAATACAAGCAGGGAAGAGTTCATTAATTATGGTTTAATTTTGTTATCAACAAACACAAGTTGCTTAGACAATCAAGAATGGGAACAGAATCAACTGTGAGTTGTATTAACAAACCAACTAGCATCTGCACGGAGCGATTTCAAGGAAACCAATCTCATGATCGCTGGACCAGGAAATGAACATGTATCTTCCTGAACAGTCTATTACCACTGTGCCACTTTGTTTGGCAAGGAGGCAGTGACTCACTAACATACACCACAATAAGTAATTAGTATTGTGTTTATTACTACTTTTTACATAGTGTCTGTGCAGGAGCATGACAAACTATGGCAGAAAAAATATTAAAAGAAATCAGACAGCATTATACATTTCTGACATTGTTATTAAAAATGAAAATAATAATAATTACAGTGAATTTAACATAATCGTAGCCACTGTCTGTAAATATAATTCCGTCACAGTGAAAGCAGTGCTTATTATAGGCCTACATTTAAATTTAAAATGTAACAAGCAGGTGCATTACACAATGCACAAATACTGTAGTTCTCTCAACAAGACATTACAAGTTGGATACCTGTGTGAAGACTGCAGCTACCCTAAAGAGTTATAGCCCAACTGTGAGTACTGCTATTTTATCACCTCAAAATTTATCACAATATTCACATTCTGGTAATAAGCACGTAAAATAAGCTAGTATGGTACTAAATGTACACAAACGCCTAACCTGCTACTTAAATTGAATAAGTAAATATAAAAACTAACAATTTTTTTTTAACCAAACTGTGGTAAAGACAGGACCAACATTATAAGTATTAAAATTAAAAGAAAAATAAACTTAACTTGCCTGTGGTTAGACAGATACTTGTGTGGCTATTTAAGTGTTTGTCATGTCAAGTCAACGGGCTTAACATCTTGCATCCATAGTGTCTTCCTTCTCTGTATCAGTCTATTTATGCCTATCGAAAATTGCAGGAAATCTTAAGAAAGATTTGTTTTCATCCCTGTAACTTCTATTGGAGCACATGCAAACAGCACACAACACTGCCTTTTAAACCTATGGCACTGTACAAATATCACTAATTATGTTGTTTACACAAATAAAATACCTTTCATTATAAAAAAATATTCGGGATAACTTTGGTATTAACTACATCCCGTCACATCTACTACAAACTCAAAATATTTTCCACAAATTTAACTACAACGTTGCTTAGAGAACACTAATAAACATAAAAAGCCACGTTATTTGTCATCCAAATCTGAGCAGCGAGAAAGTAAACACTGGTGTGATGTCAATGCAAAAGGGTCAATATATTTAAAGCACCAACGAATGCTCGTATGCTACAAAATTTTTAGTAAAGTTTTTTTAAAGAATAATTGAGTAATTCCAGTGTTTCCTCATTTCTGGGGAAAAAAAAAAAAAGCTAAATATACTGAAATAGTTTTAGCCATGGATGCATTTTTGTAATAATATAACTCTGTTAAAAAATAACCTTTGTTGAAATTAAAATAATATTATTAAATACATCTAAAAAAAATGTTACAAAATGCCAAGTTCTAGATGTAAATAATTCCTAAGTGATTAATAATGCCAGATAATTATGGTAAAAATTTATCAAAAGAATATGTATGGTTGAATGATGTTGCAAAGCTTATTGGTCGGTTATTAATTATATATGGTGAAGTAAATGCAGGTAATAATAGTTATGATAATCAAGATGCTAATACAAATAACATACTAAATAATAAATCTACTAACTTTGTTGCCGGTCCAAAAGGAAGTCCTTATTTAATTAGCATTTTAAGTAAACACCTTACTTATTTCGGAATTTAGAATATCATGGTAAATAAAATGGCAATTAAAAATGTAAATTCTCAATAAATACACCTTACAGGATTTGTAATGGTTTTGCAAGATTAAATGAAAGATTAGAAAAAAGCGGAATAGGGATAACTCAGATAAAGCATGTGAAAAAAATATGACATAACTTATAGAGATCATAAAGTTGTAGAATCCAGATGTGAAAAAGAAAATTTTTACAAAAGGAAGCAAAAGAAATAACTTTAAACAAAAATACTCCTTTATGCTGTTGTTGGAACAATGTATACATAATACAACTAGCTTGGGTTTAAAAATGTGTTAAATATATAATATAATACAGCTGAACATGCGACTATAGCTTTACATAAAATAATATTATCAAATAAAATTATTAAAAAATTTAACATGAATAAATAAAAATAAATTGTGTTATATTTTATGAACAGTATTATATTTGATACTACACTTATTTAGAGAATTAGATATATTTATTTAAATATTTACACAAGTACACCTATATAAAATTAATAAGAAATTGACAAAATGCAAATAAATATAATTATCATCATCACTAGCTACAATAAAAAATATTGAAACAAATTTTTTTTAAATGTTATTAGTATTACATAAAATTGGATGTTTACCCAATTTTACTTGCTGTTTTAGTACATTAATAGGGTAATGACTAGGAGGGGAAATTACTGTATACAATTATGATGTACAAACAAATATAATCAACGCTGAATTAGAATAAGTAAAACATTACATAACTATGAAAAATAAATCTGGTAAAGAATTATTTGTTAAAAAAAAAAACAAAAAGGAAGATAATTTAATGAAACTAATATCCAATATTATCATTACAAATTATGTTAAACAAAAAATTAAAGTTTTATGGCTATAGGTTTATCCAATTAATGATATATAAAATATGTTTTATAGTAAATTTAGATATTTCTTACTATTATGATACTTATTGGATCTATCTATGGTTACAAACATAATAATGATAAGTATTATTCTGAAAATTCTGGAGGCAGTATACATGTAGAATTAATCATATATTGTAAGTCAGGCCTTAAAAACAAAACATACCTTACAATGACGATAGAATACAAGATTTAAACTCAGTTATATGCAACCATCTATAGTATTAGATTCATATTTGAAAGGTTATTAAAATTTTAAGATAATTTTGATATTTTTAAATAGGGATATATTTGGGAAAATATTGGTAGAATCTTTAAACAAATACTTTATAAATAGTACAAAAGTAACATTTTCCATAGCTGCATGTAATAATGTTAATTATGTATCTACCAAAGCTGCGCATAGTAGGCTACTGACGAATCTGAGTTAAACAGAAATTATTTAAATTGTAAATTTTAAAAATATATAAATAATATGATGATATCCAATTTTAACACATATAATAATTATATTACTAACAATTAATGATAAAAAAAATATATATAATAGATAAAGTTCCAACAGAATGTTATTACGTAGTTAATTTTAATATGTTCTGCACAGGAAACAATATAAAGGTGGGATTCCATTGAGGCAACAAGCAACATTTTGTCACCATGCAGAATGCCACATGTATCTTGTTAATTCTACAAGAACCGTCTACACTGCTGTTGCTTGTGTCGGGCGACATGTTGACTGTCGCCTTCTGGTATACACTGGCTTCCACAAATTCTTTCGTTCATCAAAATGTCGAAGGGAAGAATAGCAGCTGCTGCATTTTTGGTTTTGGATACTGCCGCTGCTAATTGAAACAGAAAACACAGTTGGTGGAGACGAGAGCTATTCGTAAGGAGCCCAGCAATTCAAGATGAATTTTTGGCAAAGCTGTTGGCCAACAATCAAGGACTTTTTAAAAATTTCTCTAGAATGAGTGAAAATAATTATATTTATCTTCTGGAAAAAATTGCACCAATAAAAAGAAAATCAGGCAGGCCTTCCAAAGGTTAGGGTAGTCGAGAATGCTATTGGCCCGTTGGCATCTGTTTTCCAAGTTTTTCGAAAACCATTATCACTTTGAGTACAAAATAACAAAACTGTAGTGACTGATGGTATACAGGTGGTCCACCTAACGTGGACACCCCCAAAATTTCTGAAATTGTTGCAGATCACAAAATGCAGTTTTTGCTAAATGAAATTACGTAAGGGGACAAGTAATCTGCCGCAAAGTGACCATACATAACACGTGTAAGGACAGAAATAATTAAACCACAAGTGATATTTCCCCTGGAAACATACATTTATTTCAATGGCATCTGAAAGTACGCGCAAAGAGAAATTTAGTGATGTAGCAAAAAAAGCCAAGAAATAATGTGCAAATATGATTAAGTTAAGTGGGCCGGTAGCATGAGGCAGTGGACCCGTACTCACAGTTGTAAGCAAGCAACACGTGCCGTGACTCATCCTGGGGCATGATGCTTGCTTAAAACTGTGAGTACAGGTCCACTGCCTCATGCTACCGGACCACTTAACTTAATCATATTTACATATTATTTCTTGGCATTTCTGTGTTACTTTCCATTGCATATGCTGTGTCACTTTGCGGCAAATTACTTGCCCCCGTACGTAATTTCATTTAGCGAAAACCGCATTTCGTGATCTGCAACTGTTCCAGAAATTTTGCGGGTGTCCACATTAGACGGGCCATCTTGTATACCGTCTAAGCATGAGCTCAAGTTCTAGATCATTGTACACACTTCCAGGATCATTTGATGTAGATACCCAAAATGGAAACTGGGTTGAGGGAGCATGAACTATAACAGTTGGATATACAGGAATGGTTGATATTGCAAAGGTACCACGTAGGCCCCAAATGACGCCAAAGAAGTATGGGAAGAATTTAACGAATACTTTCTTTCAGACATTGAGAGACTACCATGGCAAGATATGGACTAAAAAATTTGATTTATGGCCCAGAAACGTTTGTTTGTTAGAATATAAAACAACTGCTTAAAAAAAGTTTCCCATCTTTGAATGGTTGATGATTATGTTGCATTGTTGAGGATTTGTATTGTATTGCTTAGAAATTTTGTTGAATTTCAATTCGATTGAGGAGGAACAGGCTGTTTCTAGTGTTGTATTAAATGTGTATTTTGTGTTTGAAAAAATTGTAATAGTATTTATATTTAATGTATGTTCATGATAAATGACGTATGTAACAATATATACATATATGTAACTATATGTATAAAAAAATCAGTAATGTCATATAATTCTCATATAAAAGAATTAGTGTAATGTTATGTTACAAGTTTAATATTTTGGTAGAAGCCTACTTTTCAAATCGTGGTTTTTGGAAAACTGTCAAGAAATGATTTCGCTTAAATTTCATTTTTAATTGTAATTTATGTATTCATGCATAATAAATAATATGCACCGAGCATTGTTGAAAATCATTTGCTAACATTAAAGGTCTCCCATTAAATTCCCCCCCCCTCCCACAATTGCTAATTTACTCTCCTACTATAACTCGAGTATACAGCAAAACCTCTACATACTTAACATGTTTATAACAAACTTTGTGTTTCATCTAGCCAAAATTGTATGCAACACAAAGCACTGTCTGCTCTTCATAAAAAACTATTTCCCCTCCTTTTGCTTAAAAACATAACCATTTACAACAAAAACACTGGCAAGGGTCTTATTTAATTTACCTTTACAAGTTTTTCCTTATACAAATGTGCATTTAAAGCTTTAACAAACAACAGTAAACATTCAAGAGCCATTACATTGTTTTTGCACGACACAGAAGCAGTTAAAATTTGATTCACACGCAGTACACCGAGAAGGGACATTTCTGTATCAGACAAATTGCATAACTGAAAGTACTAAATAAAATTTACAAATATTGCAATGTTTTTCTCTCTTTATAATAAATGTATACTCATATCTTTTAAAATAGTACTCGTGTGTGTTAGTACATTAGGCCGGAACAAATTAATAATCAAATTACCTTTACGTTAGATATCATTTTGAAATTAAGTGCAGTTAATTTTTCGCAACAACTAGATTAAAAATTCTTTGCACTAGAGAAATGAAACACATTGAAATTACCTGTCTATAAAGAGCCTTTTTGTAACAAGTAAGTGAAAATATGCTGCCTTAAATTTTGTCATACAGAGGTTTTACTGTACCTATGCACGTACAAACAAAAATTCATTACATAAATATTAGTAGTGTGTGGTTACGTACTGCATCATTGACTTCTTTCCCAGCATCAGATGTAATTCCTCTTCAAGAAGTACTCACATGAAGAAATGTCAAGCTTTGTACGCGAACCATTTTGCCCTCTTGCATGGATGTGATCTGGACTTTCGTGATGTTAACAGTTTGTCTTCATGCACAAAGGCACTGTGCAAATTCTAGATTTTATTTTTAATTGCTGTCATTTCACAGCTAAACTTAGCTGCCAGTTCTTTCATTGAGTCAAGTTTTAAATTGTTATTTTTATATTCGGGAAGCCAAACATCCCACAGTACTGGTATCTGCCTGATCTCCTCAATAATATCCACCAGTTTTTGCTTGGACCATTCCATGTTGCCTTGTGGGAAGCTCGGCGACAGCTGGCAGGCCACAAAATCCTCTGAAAGTGTGTAGCATTTGATGCTTTGGCTTGTGACGTTCAACATGTGTTGAATCAGTGTATTCACTTGAGGCTCGGCGACAATGTCGCTTGTTACATGTAGCCAAAATGTTGCCTCAGTGGAATCCCACCTTACATGTTCTTGCAACAAAAAAAAATACTACCCACGCACTTCTTTAAATGTTTATGTTGTAAAATTAATAATGCTGTGACACAGTTTAAAATATTGATCATTTACATAGTCTTATAATACTATAAAGAAAACACACTGTTGGAAGTATTAACATTAATAAAGCCTGTAAGTAATGTTACCACAACCAAAAGTTGTATTACGCTAAAAATAATGGAAAGAAAAAGAACAAAATATTTTGTTTTACTGCGACATTAAATAAATGTCCAACCAACACAAGTTTACAATGACTTGGCGTTGTAAAATGGCGGACAATAGTGATAACCTCGTAAAATGAAACCACTGAATTTAAATTTTAAAGCATAGTATGATAACTAACTGTAGCTTAGACGAGCTCTCAAGCCTTGCACACTCCAACATAATTAACCAGGAAAGATGCAAAACTGCGTCAAAGATGGTAAGAAATTATTTGAGCAGATTTACAGTAAACTGCATTAGTTGATGCCATGCACAATTAGTATATTTTATGTTATTTTGGCTAAATGTTAGAAATGAATGAATTTTTTTTTTTACAAATTCATATACTGAACTATTGTGTACAATGCAACCTCAAGTCCCTTTTCACTACATATGCATCTATATAAAAACAAATGGAGTTACAAGTTTTATAAATAACATTTATAAAAATTTTAAATGAAGCTCAACCTTTTTTCTCATCAAAAGAAACAACAGCTTCATTTCCTATGTTGCACCACAGCTATCCAGGAACTTAGTGTGACAAGTGACAGGTAAGGCTCGTATATGTGAAGAGCACAGACATTCCTCGTAAACATGGTTGGGAATCGGTTTCAGAAGATACAACCTGCAGTACAGCTGGCAGGGATCAAACCCATAAGCTCCTGAGTGCGGGTCAGATATGCTAATCCATCACCAAACAGGAATTTGTCAACCACATAGTATTGGCCGTTTCACGTCTCGCTCACAATTTCATACAATGTTTTTTAAAAAAGGCAGGAAAATTATTTTCACAAAAATGTTAAACAAGAAATTACTGACAACTAATGAGGTACACTTTCCTCTACATAGATGCAAGTAATTTTGATAAATTTCTTAAAATCTAAGATGATATGTAAGACTTAATACCTCATTGAAGATTATATTATAGATGGTACCTGAACATATGTAACAACACTAGTGAGATAAGTACAAATACACACTCCTTACATTGGAGGGGGCCACGGTGGCTGAGAGGTTAGACTGCTTGCCTTCCACAAAGGCAAACCAGGTTCAATCTTTGGCCAGGTAACTCTTGGATTTTCGCAAGTGAGAATTGTGACTGATAATGCCATTGGTCGGCTGTTTTTTTTGGGATCTCCTGTTTCCCTACCCTTGTATTTCGGCGCTGCTCCATTCTCACCTCATTTCACCTTCATCGGCTCTTGAGACCTTGTTGTTAAGAGCTGCCCAAATATCTCAACTCAACTCCTTACATCGAATTTGAGCCAAGAATCATTCATACCATTAGTGGGTGCACCACTAACTACACAATAGAAGTAAGCTTTGAAGAATCAACTTCAATTGTAATCAGTCTAAATGATTTGGTAAAAAGGTGAAAACAAGAATTTTCATTTTGGAAAACAACTGCCTGAACCATTAAGCAAGTTTAAATGGCATATCATTGTGTGCAAAATTTGTGGTGGTGGTGTTGGGGGGGGGGGAGAAGGATAAGAGGCAGATTGGTTCAGGAGATATTGCTTAAACTAATAAATATTATTAGCTAAAACGTTTAGATGAAACTGTTTAAATTATTTAATAGGTAACATACTAATCTAAATGATTTATATTGACACCATTTGCAAAATAAGTGCTTGACATGTCCTACTGTATCATTACTAATAAGCAAAATTTGGACAGAATGGGCTGATTAATACCAAAGATATGGTCAAAAAAAAGGTGGACAAAAGAGGCTCTGTATAGACACATTTGATGGTTGTAATAGATACTGCCAGCATATAAAGTTAAGTTGAAATAGGGTACATGGATTCGTAGATATTGCATACTAAACTAAAATGTTTATATTACCATCCTTTTGAAAATAAGTGTATGAACCATTACTTTACATGATCTACCATAGTAATACTCATTTGCCAAATTTTATAGGAATCTGTTAATCATTTCATGAGGTGACACAAAATATTCATTTATTAATTTGGCTATAAAAGAGGAAACATTTAAAATCTTGCTTTTTTTCTTCACAAAAAACAAACTTTTTTTAAACATCCTTTTGTATTTGTGCCACCTCCTGACAGTTGTCCTGAGTGACTTGTTTTGGCTATAAACAGGAAGAACGGAAATACATTAATTTGACCGAATTATACTGAATGGAAGGAGGGACAGAGTTCTCGCCACATGCTTCGTATTATATCCGTTTCAGTAATATAATGCACAATATAGAGCTTGGACTTTTAAAATATACGCAGAAAATACCTAGAACATAAATATTTACGTGCAAAACAATTTTAGATATGTGTTGGTTGCCACATATATTCAATTGTTAAATTTGTTTCTTTAAATTTGTACTTACATTTCTTAACATATCACTTTATTTGATTGAACAGTGTGACACAGACCCTCAGATAACAGAACTGTAAACCACAGGACCACATTTCATTTCCAGTACGGTTTGAACGACTGACTATATCGGAACACTAAAATAAAAATATCCACAAACAAATACAAAGCACAAAAACGAGTAAGAGTTTGTTACTCAGCCAACATACTCCTTACCTTTGGAGATGTTTCGTAGGCTGCAAGGTTAAAACCATAAATAACCAGTAAAAAAAAAAAATGCAAATACTTGCACATATTATCAAAAGAAAGGTCTTGAGAATGGCTGAAGGTAAGATCAATGAAAATAAGTGTTGAAACTGATAATGGAAAAAAAAGAAGAAAAAATATGCTAATAGTGGCTAGCTGTATTTTAGGGAGAAAAAAAAAATCAACCCAATCGTTGCTGACAAAATAAGTATAATGGTTTTACCATAATTCACCATTCTTACAAGACTGGTAGTACATCAAACTAATGAATTCATAACCAAATAAAAATGAATTTATGTGAGCAGAGATTGTGATAGTCTAGCACCACCTTTCTTACATAGGAAATTTCCATAACTGCCCAAGTCTTTCTCAAAATTATTTGACATATTATTACAGCCAGTGGCGTAGGGAAGGGGGGTGCAGATTGTAGGATACACTCCAATGAAATGGTAAAAAAAAAGTTTGAGAAACTTTTTTGGTTATTTGAAAATCAATAAATAAGATTTAACAAACTGCATTCCACAGAAAATACATTAGATGACTTAATTAGGTTTTGTTTGCTTTTTATTAAAAATAATATTAATAAAAATACTAAATTAACACATCGTAATAACATTTCTGTCCTTCAGAATACGTTCATTATTTAGTCTTTGATGTGGTAGTACTGCTATCAGTGAATTTATGAACGACAGGGCACCAGGCATTCTCAATTGCAGAGCTATCCGTGGGAAGAATTTTAAACACTAGTTATTCTAATTCAGAAACGTATTAATAGATAGCATACAAGTTCACCCATAATGGAATCAGGTGTGACAAAAGTAATTACTTTATGAAATGACTGTGGCAAGCAAAGTTGGGCTGGTATTTTAGTTTTATAAAAATATACAACATTCATAAATATGAGCTCGTGAATTCATAGTTATACATTATAAAGAATAAAACATTTCCGTTTTTCTGAGCAAGTTACGTAATAATTTACATTTCGCAAGAAAATTTTTTAAGGATGACAAAGGATGTTTTTCTTTGACATCTTCGCAACACTGTTTGTTTAATTTAATTTGGTTTTATTGAATAAAACGTGGTTCTTCCAGATATAATTTGCTTTGCAGTTTAACAGATTAATTATTTATGTTAAGTGAGTGAAGCTGTTGTTCTTTACTCGGGATGACATGAGTAATAACAGTAACAAAAGGAAACATTCACAAGTATCTGAATTAGGCAAAAAGCTAACCATCAGTGACTATTTTAAGGTTACACAGATGGTGGATTGTGATGCTTCTCAAAACACCTCTGCTCAGGCTCCATTATTGGATGCAGAGTTATATTGTTCTCTACCAGGCCAGCCAGAGGTACAAACCACCGATTTTGTCAGTGTAAGTAAAAATACGATTGTTGAAGCATGTGATGATATGGGTTATATATGTAAACAACAAGAGACTTGAGGATAATCTGAAATATAACCTAATGAAGATATGGTGGTTTCCACCAGAGAATTACAAATTTCTGCCTGGTATCAGAAATTTAAAATTACAGACATAATGGTTTAGCGAGTTTCTCTAGTTAACTCACTAAGAACACTTGCAAGGAGCACTGTGATGTTTGTTCGGGAGTGAAGAAAGGACAACAGGTAAAGGAGAACATCAGTACGTAGGAGCTTTGGTAGCTCAAGCATTCACTCGGAAAAATACAAGACTGGCTTCAGGCAGCATCAATCCACATCCTACCACAAGAGATGCCATGTTTTTGCAGATAATTTTGTTTCTGTTTGAAAAGAAGCAAGATGATATAATTCTAGAACTTGTTTCAGTTAAGAAATTGAAAATTGAGGAAAATAGACAGAAACGTTTGCCTATCATTAAGACAGTTATTTTTTGTGGTAGGCAGGAGTTGGCTTTACGTGGCCATTAAGACAGCACTTTGTTAACTCAACAACCAGAAGAAAATGATGGTAGTTTTCGCAACCTTCTAGGATTTAGCATAGACAGTGAAGACGAAATTTTAAAAAAACATTTTTACTCTTGTGGTGGTAATGCTTCCTACATAAGCCCCGACATTCAGAACCAAATTATTGATGCCTGTGAGAAACTTATTTTACAGAAAATAGTAAACAGAGTTAATGCTTCAGTATTTTAGCAGACAAAACCACCGATGTAAAGGGGATTGAACAGTTATTATTTTGTGCGAGGTATGCTAACAATACAAAATCTGGTTATGTTATTAGAGAAGAGTTTCTCAAATTTGTACCAGTAAATGACCTTCGGAGATCAGCTCTTGCCTTGACGATACTAACAACTCTCAAAAATGTTGGCATTAATTTAGATTATTTGTATTGCCAAGGATACGATGGTGCAGCAAGCATGAGTGAGCGATTACAGTGTTGCCAATCAGCAATTCGTCAGTCATATCCGACAGCTGTTTATGTTCACTGCGCAAGCTATTCTTTAAATTTAGCTTTGACTCAAGCTTGCAGCCTACCAAAAATTCTAAACTGCATAGGGACAGTAAAAGAAGTGGTGTCATTTTTAGATGCTCACCCAGACGACAGAATATTCTAAGAAATTGTATACAGCGAAGGGATCCTAGTAACCAGGGAACTAGAATGTTAAAACTCCAAGAAACTTGGTGGGTTGAGCACCAAGATTCTTTTTTTTTTTAATGAAAATTATGATCATATATGCTGACGTGACCAAGCTTGGCTATGACGATAAAGCCAACTTGATCTGCGGTGTTCCCAGAGTTGTGAAGTAATATGTGTGTGCCCGGCGCCACAGCTCTGCGGTGAGCTGATGAGATGTAGGGTCGTTCGGCCGACAGCCTAGGGACTCTGGTAACACTCCGTCATACACACGTTGCCGAGGTTGTCGGCCACCTCGCACGCCTTACTTGATTATCAATAAAAACAGTGGTGCTGGTTGTTAAGGTATTTATTACCCCGTTATGTACACTCAACTATACAGAAGACACGTGGCCTGAATGGCCCGGAACTACAAGCGACCACGTGGTCTTATCATGTGAAGCTCGAAATGCACTTTTGATTCCCGATAAATAATAACGTCGCTCTCCCCTCGGCGCTATGCAAGTTAAGTCAGGAAAGAGATGATGATAATGATTTATAATGTTCCGGATGCGACTGGATACTGTTCGACAGATGATGTCCTTGCTAGGGCTTCTGCGGAGTGGGGAGAGCGTAACGTCCGAGCTCGTCCAAGTCCTGGCTAATACTGCCGGAAATGTGCGTCGGCTTCCGCCGCCTAGACGCCGCCGACGCCATGCGGTGGTACAGTGAAACATAATATACACTAAAAGATGATTATGGGATGAAAAATGATATGAACTAAATTAACACAACAAAACATAATTACAATTACACAAATACATAATAAAAATGATAATACTTATTCTAAATGTTTTCATTGCACCAGCCACAGCATTGCCAAATGTAGAATGTCACATGTCTCTGGCTGTGGCTGGGCAAATTGTCTCCTGATGACAAAACAAATTATAAATGAATTACACACTGACATTATTTACAAATACACTGACGAAATAAACTGAATAAATAATAAACACTAATGCACTCGTGCCCACAAGCCTGTCGGTGTGGTGCGTCTGGTGTGGGCATACTGCGGCAGTCAGTGGGCAAAAGGACTCGTGAACGTGCGGTTCACGTCAATGCAAAGCACTGTTGGAACTCCAAGAAGTTTGTGACTCAGGAACATCTACAAAAGCATTCAACTTGCATTCTGCTTTACATCAGAGTAAGTTTATAGTTTCACTTGAGGTATGTTGGGAAATATTTGGCCTAACAATTAATTTTCCTAAGTTTTTACAAGCTAAGAAGTGTGACCTCTCTTCATGCGTCAAGTATGTAGAATCACTTAAGTCTCAAATCCAACATTTGCGCAACGAAGCCACCAAAAAATGTAGTGCTATTTATTCTGTTGCACAAAAACCGGCAAAAGATAATGATTTTGAAATGACAATTCAGAGAAAATCTGGAAAACAAGTTCAGTGGTCAAACTATGACACAAATGATGGTGAAGAATTTTATAGGTAGTCTATTTACATTCATTTTCTTGACTACTTTATTTAACAAATTGATCAGATGTTCTTGCTTCATAAGAATGTATTGTGTTCATTAGAATTTCTTCTCCCAAGGAAATGTGTTAAACCTACAAACAGCAACAGAAAAATAGTGCACAAACTCTACTGGAGCAGTATCCCCAAGACATATCTACAATTGTGACAGTTGATGTAGTCCAGATGTGGCAACGAAAGTGGTTACAAAAAGACAACCACAAATTTTGCAAAAAGTGAATTTATTGAAACACTGAATTTGTGTAATAGAACATTTTTTTCATACACTCACAAAATGCTAAAATTATCAGCCCCTCTACCAGTGTCTACAGCATCAAGTGAGAGGTCTTTTTCCACACTACATAGATTTAAATCATATTTGCCCAACAGTATGTCGGAGAACCGCTTGAATGGACTGGCACTACTTGCAGTACACCAAGATACAGAACTTGATCCTGAACGTGTTTTGGACATCTTCGGAAGAACCAATCAACGTATTCTGTTGAAGAATTAGTTAAGACTTACAGAGGAAAGTAATTTGTGAAGACTATAGCAGATTTACTATTATATTGTGGAAATTGAGTGTTTCATTTCATAACATATGCTAATTATTGTTGTATGATTTAATTGCTCATTTTTCTCACCATTCATTAATTATAGTGCTTTAACCCAGCATTTTATGAATATGTTATTCAATCCAAGAGTACACCCCTCCATCCCCAAAATAAATTCATAGCTACGTTCCTGAATAGGTCCCATTTACTCGGTTGTAATAAATAACTATGTTAATTTAATTATGGCCTAGGCTAGCCGGGACCAAGGAGTAATGCAAATTGCTAATAAAAAAAAAATGACACTGATTATGAAAATACAAAACAACACTTATTTTTTTTTTNAGGAGTAATGCAAATTGCTAATAAAAAAAAAATGACACTGATTATGAAAATACAAAACAACACTTATTTTTTTTTTTACCAATGAACAACAATAAATTTATAAAAAAAAAGTGTAAGTAAAAAAATAAAATTTTTAGCTCCTGTTAGAGTAAAAAATTATAATATCCCAATTGCCAAAAGAAAATTCATTAAAGAAAACTACAAGAATTATGAGGAAGTATATTAAAATTAAAACCATTAAAAACAAATAAGCAAAAATATAAATGTTACTATGTTCACTGCAAAAAAATTAAATGGAAAATAAAAAAAATGGATTTCCAGATATTGGTATAATTTGTTGCATTAGTGATACTGAATTTCAAATACAATAATTAAAATAAAGTTAAACGGTAAACCTATCTGTTAAGCAAAGATTAAACAAATATATAAAGAAAATAATGTTACTAATAAAGATCAATGCAATAAGCATAAATCTTGTTTAACCCAAGAAAATTAGAAATATTTAACATAATTAGATCTGTTTATGACATATTTAAAATAGAACCAAGTTCAAAACAATTACCTAAAATGCTTGAAAAATCAAGAGACATAATTTATTATTATAGTAATTTACCAAATGAATATATTTTTGTAACAAATTCAATCAATCGATTATTAGTTATTGATAATGAAGAACATTCCATAAATTATAATTTTATAATAAAAAATAAGTATTATATGAATACATTCTTGGGTATTTTTACTAACAGAATTCTGTATTGAATTCAAGGTTTATTGTTTTTCCTTACTCATATCTGAATTTGGCATGTTATAGTAAATTTATAATAAATTGGGTTTCTATTAATTTTTATCATTCCTGGTTATAAGAAATTTACTACTTTTACAAAATTAAATAAAAAATAAGCAGGGAGGGTTAAAATAATTTTATATATATATATACACACACACACAGAGTCAAATCACATTATCATGAACACCTGCTAGTATCCAGAGTAACCGCCCTTCGCAGCATGGACAGCAGCTAGACGAGCTGGCAGTGACTCAGTCAGGTNCAGTCAAATCACATTATTACGACCACCTGCTAGTATCCAGAGTAACCGCCCTTCACAGCACGGACAGCAGCTTGACGAGCTGGCAGTGACTCAGTCAGGTGCTGATATGTCTCCATGGGTATCTCTGGTGCCATGTTGTCTGCAGTGCGTCCCACAACTGATGAAGGGTGCGTGGTGGAGGAGACAGACGGCGAACATGACGATCTAGGTGGTCCCACAGATATTCAATTAGATTGAGATTGTGGCTGTTTTTGGGGGCCAGGGAAGAACTGTGAAGCTTGATCGTGCTCTTACAGCCACGTGCGGACACTTCTAGCTGTGTGGCAAGGCGCACTGTCGTGCTGGACGATCCCATCCTCCCGAGGAAAGACAATTGTCATGTATGGTTGGACGTGATCGCCGAGGATGCATTCATAACCAAATATATCAAGAGTGCCTTCCAGACGGATGATGAGACCTAGAGAATACACGAGAACATTCCCCAGACCATAACACTGCCCCCACCGCCTTGTGNATTCAATTAGATTGAGATTGTGGCTGTTTTTGGGGGCCAGGGAAGAACTGTGAAGCTTGATCGTGCTCTTACAGCAACGTGCGCACACTTCTAGCCGTGTGGCAAGGCGCACTGTCGTGCTGGACGATCCCATCCTCCCGAGGAAAGACAATTGTCATGTATGGTTGGACGTGATCGCCGAGGATGCATTCATAACCAAATATATCAAGAGTGCGTTCCAGACGGATGATGAGACCTAGAGAATACACGAGAACATTCCCCAGACCATAACACTGCCCCCACCGCCTTGTGTTCATCCAGCAATGGATGCAGGGTGTTGGTTCTCCAACGTTTCTCGCCGAACACATTGATGTCCATCGTTCTATGCAGCTGAAAACGTAACTCGTCGGAGAAAGCCACCCGTCGCCAATCAGCAGTGGTCCAGACACCATACTGTCAAGCAAATTCCAGTCGTTTTCGTTGATGCACCTGTGTTAGCAAGGGTGCAGTCACCCTTAGTCTACTCCGGAGCCCCATTCGCAGAAGGGTTCGCTGAATTGTTGCGGTAGACACGGGTCTGGATGCTCCCTGGTTCATTTGGACGATGAGCTGTTCCACTGTAGCCTGTCGATTGGTCTTCATGCACCGTCGTAGTCAACGTTCACCTTGGACATAAATGGCGCATGGAGCTCCGAATTTTCCACGACGGTTATTCCCAATGATGCCAATCATCCACTCGCGATACACCTTTACCACAGAGGCAGGTGAACAGTTCACAAACACAGATGTTTCCGAAATGCTGCCCCCTTGGCCCGAAAGCAGATGATCAACCCTTTTTGCAACTCTGTTAAATTGCTTCCCTTACCCATGACAGCAGGAAGCGTAATTTGTACAACCAGCATGTCAGTCGCATTATATATCTGCTTCATCAGCCCACGTCACGGGCCATACGTTATGGGCTACGCGCTGCAGATGGCACTTCTAGCAGATGGTCATAATAATGTGATTTGACTCTGTGTGTGTGTGCGCGAATTCATGTGTATGTATATATAATCTCTGCGTTTTAAAGGAAACTTGCAAAAATCATGATATTTATGAAATCATAATGGTTTATAATCAAGACATGAGAAAAAAATTTACATAAAGAGGTAAAGATAATGTAAAATAACAGCACACCAGTAGGTGGGAAATAAGACTTCCTAGCATTCTCTCAAAAAAGGCATATTAAAAAATTGTTTAAAATGTAAAAAAAAATTATTTAATAAAATTTATAAAAGTAGCAATAAACTTATATGATTATAAATGAACTAAAATATGAAGTATTAAATTAAAATACACATAAAATAATATTATAATTGTAATATTATATTTAAAAAACTATAAATTTTTATACGAAAATTTTAAACAGTAAATATAAAAAATAATATATATGAATATACATAAATTAATACAAAATTTAAATGTGCAAGATTTAAATACTGTTACATAAATACTTACATTATAAGAGTTTTTACATGTATATATAAAAGTGAAATATTTACAATTTTTGTATTTCCTTTATTTTACATAAACATTTATATATAATTATAAAATCATAATGAACTTGAAATGAAAAAAGAATAACTGATAGAAAAATAGGTATTTCATATATTTTTTGAAAATTTAAGCATCAGCCAAGTACACATTAAGGATGTAACTAGGCTGGCACTGACAAAAATACAAACAAAACATTCTGTACACTAGTATGTAAGCACAGAAATAAACATGATAAAAAAATATTTGATTACAAGATGACTTTGGATAAAATACAGATAAAAAAACACCCCAACTGTTAACTACTACTTTGTCTTTGTCCCCAAGTGAGACAGGCTCGTGCGGTTTGCCTACATTCGAATGAAGAGAACAAAGGATTCCGAGTTAATACAATAAATCAGACACATTAATTACAAGTTAATTTTTATTTTGAAAGTTTTAGCAGTGTTTCGCTTTCGGATGGTGGTGGGTTAAGTCCTCTGGAAATTGTTTTTGCAAAAGTAAACAGCATGGCAATCCCTTGTTGCTTGCTTTCATATCTACCCACTGATTTAAATAAATCCCAAGTTAGCGAAAATTCATGGTAAAAAGGGCACAGTTCATTTACAAAGGAGATGTTTAACAGTTTGACTTGGCCCGACACCTGAATAAAGTGAGAAAACCCATGTCAATGTTAATTTTACACATGGTGGAAAAATACAGAATGCGCATACAAGTATATTTTAAGCAGGGTTTTGAAAAGTGCTCAGTTTACTGTGTAAAGCCTGGGGGAGAAGGGTCGGAGGGAGGTGGTTGGGCGCTTGAGGTGGTGTGGCAGTACCATGCTATAGTACCATACTATAGTAACCAAGCCCTTCACCGCACGGGCCCTAGAAAAGGGTGGGTGATGCGTCTCTTATAGCCTCTCTCCACCCAAGGCGACCCAAGGCTACTTGTGCCTCCCCTGTTTAAACAGATTGGGCTCCGCCGCCCGTTCCCTATGGGATACCAGCTTCCTTGTGGCTGGATAGGGGTATCTGCCGTGATGGCTTGGGCTGACAGTTGGTACCTAGGCAGAGTATTGGACCACTTGGCATTCAGGCCGTTGGGGCTCAAGACAGGAATTTCCTGAATGAAGAAATTCTAATGTATGGTAAAGGTCGTGTCCGACGACAGCCTGTCGATCACTCTGGGTTGGCTTTGGTGAGTTCGGCAGGCGATAATGAAAAACAGGGCATTCCGATGGGACTTCAGATTTTTAGGAAAATGACGAAGACAACCCTTCAGAGCCCTTCTGCACCTTCCTTCCAGGGGTGATTCGGCGTGGCGGTTGGACATTGAAAACCCACAAGTGCCATGGAAAATAAGTGGGAGCACGGGCTGATCGGATTGGCCCCATCAGAGGTTCTCTCAGATGTACCGATCACTAGAGGTTGGATTCGTGCTGGCAGTGGTTAACTCTGGATGCTTGGAGGAGGCTCCGAGAGATTCCCCCTCTTGGTGAAGAGCCGGGCGGTGAGCAGACATCTGCTCCGGTGGCATCCCGCGATGACGTTAGGAGTTTGGATAGTGCTCTGGCTAGACCACATACTTGGTAATCTGAGTACGAGGATCTCAGGCCTTGTGGTAGGACATGCTCGGGTGAGCTTATGAATCAGAACGGGGCTCCGGTTCTGGTCATCTTAAGTGAGTGTGCTGGTCACGTCTGCGTTGAGAGGGCATGAACCCTCTTCCCCACCGACTGGGCGGACGGGGCGCGGGATGGCCGAAATGGCTAAGAGCGCCACGTTAAAATATCAAGAGCATGGCTGTGATGGCTGTCTCACATACTATATATGTGTAAAGCCTATACTTCAGGAATATTCTATCACCTCTTCTCAGACAGCTATAGCATCTGTAACTTCTTAAAATTCATATATAAACAAAATAATTCTAAAAAATAAAACAAATAATATTTGTTTTCAAAATAAATATTGTTTTCCAGTAATAATGTATAACATTGCACATCTCTTTCATATTTGGAATAAGAACGGGTCTCAATTGGTTTTACTTTCACACCAGCGAGAGCAGTAAGTTAGTAACAACACTTTTTTATCGTTAACTTCTTTTTCCTTTTTGCGTCCTTTCAGTGTCTGCTCGCATTTATGTACATGCCACCTCAATGATCAAGCATTCAAAGGATCAGCTCATACGAGGCTCGCAGTGGTCAAGGAGGTATTGCGAAACTGATTTTTCTTTGAGGATGTGTGAATTTCATACAACCTGGGAATGATTACATTGGGAATATATAAATGGAATAATAAATTGTGTAGAGTTCAGAAAGGTGGACGTTTATAAGCCTCAACAAATAAATAGCTTCCTCGTTGGTTGAATGCCCATCTCATTCACCCAATATTGACCAAGTGCGAAGACACTGAATTTTTTAGGGATGCAACATTTCAAGAAGGTGTTGTAAAGAAAAACATAGGCTATACTAAATTTTGTTCTTTAATTTGTGGATTATTAGCCAATTTTGAGATGTAAAACTAACTGCTTACATAAATGCAATAACCATAGAAAGAACCTTCATTTTCAAAAGGTATAAAAATTCATTATAAACCAAACAGAGGAAATGAAAATATTACTATTCATATTTTAGAAGTCCATGTAGTAATATTAATATTTACTGCTGATGAATATTGTCTGTTTGTTTGAGACGTTTGCGCTACACTTAATAGCCAACATCTTAAGCAAAGTGTCATGGAGCTGGAGTAGCAGGTGTATTAATTAGTGGGGGGAATCGGAGTACACTGAGAAAACCCACTGGCCATCACAGACATGCGGAAATCAATGGTGACTCAGGAACTGGATCCTGCCTCCCTGGTGCTGGTAGACATGAAATATTATTGCTTATACAGTGTAAAATGGTATATTTATTGTATGGTAATTCAAATACCTAAAAATTAAATAATTAAACACACACTTTTGGACTAGGTTTTCTGCAATAGTAATAACTAAATGTATAGAGTACAGTAAAATTATGGCATGCAACTCTTTCAGAAAAAATTATGTAATTAAATTTGTTTTTAATTATTATAATATTTGTTCCTTATGATTGATAATCCAGGATCTTCGTGCACACTTTTATTGAGGGCCAAATATTTATATGTTCATACTTGCAATTGTAATGCACAGTTTCTGCTAAAAGCATTTCCCTGAGCACCTTAGAAATCCAAACAAAATATTGCAATTTATTAATTTATAATGTTAATTATAAAAAACACTTTTTTAAAAGCAACTTTATTATAACCAGCATAAATTAGAAAATGTGACATTGCCAAACAAGAATCTCTCTCACAGCTCTCACAGTTCGTAAAGGCATGGATAACCTCTGAACATTTCAGCCAGTACACTGTCACATGTTCTTTCCTCTACATTTACATCTTGTGACATTTCTTCATTTCTGTAGCATAAGTTCCCCTCCATTTTAAATAAATAACTTTGTCGAAAATGTTATACTCTGTTCTGATTGGCTTATTATGCTTTCGAAAATGAAACAAGCTTTAAGAAAATTTGAATGCAAATATATTGAATTATGCATGTTTCTTATAAGTTAAGTTATTTATATGAATTGCTACTTTTTTTAATATGCACAACATGCAATAATGTAAATAACGAACATTTTCATACAAACTTCAAGGTCTTTTAAATCAGGTGTGTATTTTTCAGATATATTATATTTCAAAAAATATGTTAAGTTTTTTTACCCCATTTATTAGTGATTGCAAATAACAGCAACATTGTCTTAGACACAAATTATATGATAATAAAACGTATGGTTCTGTGACAGGAGCCAATGTTTTTGGTATTGCCATGAAGATAGTTCCTAGCTGTAGAGACAGCACTAGAGCCATCAATGAGCACTTATACACTGATGAGCCAAAAAAACTGGTATAGGCGTGCATTTACAAATAATAGAGGTATGGAACCAATTAGGGTAATGCGATGCGGTCGGCAGCTAGATAGGTTACTGCTGCTACAATGGCAGGTTATCAAGATTTAAGTGAGTTTGAACGTGGTGTTATAGTCGGCGCACGAGAGATGGGACATAGCATCTCCGAGGTAGCGATAACAATTGGATGTTCGCGTACAACCATTTCACGAGTGTTTCGTGAATATCGGGAATCCGGTAAAACATCACATCTTTGACATTGCTGCGGATGGAAAAATATCGTGAAAGAACGGGACAAATGACAACTGACGAGAATCATTAATCGTGACAGATGTGCAACCCTTTCTCAAAGTGGCGCAGATAGGATTTGTGGACTGTCCTGCAGGATTCATGGTGTGAATTGCCTCCTGCATACCTTCAGACATTAGTCGAGTCCATACCACGTCGTCTTGCGGCACTTCTGCATGCTCGGGGGGCCCTACACGATATTAGGCAGGTGTGCCAGTTTTTTTGGGTCTTCAGTGTATTAACCTTCTGCGTTCAATTTCTAAACATACAAGAGCTTTGAAAAGTTTAAAGGAAGAAAACTGCTGCACTGGCACAAGGTGCACAGAGGAGGAGGTTAAATACTTTTACTAACCTCTGCTGGAAGTCAGTTTCAATATTACGCTAACATTACATGCTAGCCAACTGTGATAAACCTATTAACTCCTTTCCTTTGTTCAAGTATTTTCTTTCATTATTAGATAGATAAAACCCTTATCACTTCTTAAAATCACATTACTCTATGAAAAACCATTAATCTATAGGACAATTTCTTAAAACCACATATCTCCCTCGTATTAGGTTATTGTATCAAAAAATTATCTCTAGCCAGCTGGCTGTAGGTCGTCAATATATTCCAAACTCTAGTCGCAAACATGCAAAACTGGTTACGAAGCTCTCTTTGCCAGCACATTTCCCTAGATTCCAAAGTTAAAGAAATATCTGTCAACGATATGAACACAGTGATTGAAAATCCTTTCTTTAGAATTTTGAAGGGAACACGGAAATTTTTTTTTTACTATATCTAGAAACTTCCCAACATTAACAACACTACTACTGAAATGTAGATATATAGCATCAATACATGATACAAATGCAAATTATTTACGTCCGCTCACATAACTCAAAATGTAATATACAACAGTTCAGTTTACAATGATACAAGGCCAAATAAGAAATTTCAAAGATTTAAAATCAGAAATGTAATCTTTCTGTCCTCATTCAAGTGACAGTGATACACAAATGTACATAACATCTTTTTATCTACAGTATCACAGCAACCATTTATTTTTCTTTGACACAAATGTTTGCAACTGAAACAACACAATAAAAATTAAACAAATGGACTATAACTAAATTAAAAGTTTATAGGAATGTTAAAACAGCAATACACTAACTCATTATTAATGATCAGGCAAGAACAAAATACAAAACTTAAAATCCCACTACATACATATTCACTTTTATCCATGAGGCTAACTTGCAGTTTTAAAAGCATACTGTAATCTTCATATAAAGATAACTTACTTAAAAAAAAATATATATAAAAAAACCAAATTTGGTTAAATGCAACTCTCTAAAAATAATTACTATCATAACAATCAACCCTGATTGGACCAAACATTGAATAAATATATACTTCAATGCAAATGATCTCAGGCAAAACCAACACCTCCATCGTTTACTATTTTTAGTGCCGGCATCTGATCAGCAAGTGCACGCAAACTCTTTTTCTTCAGGTTTTTGCACTGCACTACATTCAGAAATTTAAGTCTCTTTAAATTCTCTGGTATCAGATGCAGGTTTTTTCCAGAGATTGAAGAATAACTAAGGTTAAGTCTTTCTAGGGTCTTACAGTTAGCAATATGGACCAAACATTTATCTGTAAGCAAGCTATTAAAACCCAAGTCCAGATGTTTCAGCTTACGGCACTGACATACATGTGCAATATCATCATCTCTTATTGTGTCACTGGAAGAAAATCCTAGACTTTCTAATCTCTCCAACTTACACATATCTTTGAAACCTTCTTTGATGTCATCTGGATGATTTCCATACAAGCGCAAATATTTCAAATTTGGGTAGCACTGACATATTTTTTTAAAAATTGATTTGTCATACTTACAATGAAAGAAACAAATGTTCAACTTTTCTAACTGGGGGAAAGGTTTAAAAAATATAAAATCTAAGAACTTTGCCATATCACTCTCTTTTGAAGCAAAACACTCCAATTTTAACTGCTTGAGAGTTTTGATGCCAGTCAAGGGTCCAAAATCCACTACATGCCCATGTGTCGCATCATGTAATGACAAGTCTTCAAGCTTAGTGAAAGTTCCTAATAAATCTACTATTTCTTGTGTTGTCGGTGAGAAACCAAACTGCAGGTAAGACAACCTTTCATTCATGTTTTGCAAAACATAAAGAAGGTCTTTTTTTGAAATATTTGGAAAGCCACCGTCAAAACTCAAATATTCCAATGATACACAGCCATCAAAAATTGGTTTGAATACACCATCAACACAATACTGACCACTAAGTATTAACTTCTTCAGTTTGGTGCACTTACTCAGTCTGTCAACAATTTCTGAAGCATCTGAGCTTTCAATTCTGATTAGGAAACTATCTAAATTTGGGAAGGCTTCAAATAAGGCATTAATCTGAGATACAGATAATGTTGGCATAAATTCAACACAAAAGCTGTGAATATCAAAACAATTTTTGATGACTGCAGGAACAAATTTATCTTTGTCTGGCATTCTGTTTATATGAATATGCTTAAGCATTGGGCATTTTTCTAAAAATTCTATCATAGCTTCATCACTTGTATCTTCATCTGGTGAATACACAAATTCTTCCCACACAGATGAGGTTTGGGCAAACTCCCTCCATTTGATGCACACATCCTGGACAATAATCAGTTCCTCTGGTGGTAAATACTCAAAGACTTTCAGCAATATCTCTGGTGGAAGATCTTCAACAGTTAAAGTAGACATCTAAAAAATAATAATAATACAGATGGTATTAACTTTAAATTTCGTGAAAATTATTCACAAAAACTTTTATACAATAAATGTAGCGCTAAAAAATTCCTAAAACCTAAGACAAACCAGCAACACTTTCAACAACATACTCTGGTGAAAATGAAGCCGTAACGAAGTGGACCGAAGGAATAATTTTAACAGATATTTATGAATACTGACAAATTAAGGACGATGGAGTCTCGTGCAAACTAAACTTACACCTAAAAATTACACACCCATGTCTCTGAACCTTCCACACCAAAAGTCAGCATTTCAATCAACTTCACCAATGACGTTAGCATGAAGGTGTTATGGAGTAATGAATTTTGTCTCAATTTCATATACGTTTTTCGAAATGTCAGGTTTGACTGCTGCAATTGGCTGGGAAGACAGTTTTTCAGCAAACAGTAAGTAGCTAAAAATAATGAATTTTGTTAATCTACACAAACAAAACTGAATTTAAAAATGTATTTTTTAAAATTAACTCTTATTAACTTACTTTGTCATTAAATTACATTTTATTTAATTACATAAAAATTAGTGCAGTCAACAAAATAAGGTGTTCCTTTTTTTTAGTTATCATAGTGATTTTAAGAGAAAATAAATACAAAATGACACTTGACTTTTAATTACCAGAAAAAGATTAAGAAAACATCTTTGAATGAATACAAAAACATTAAACTATTTATCAAAACACACTCCTTCATTAAACATGTTGCATACTAATAACTGCGTACTTTTATTTGGTCAGTCGTTCTGCCAGAGACATTGATGTTCGGCTTTATCGTCTAGCCCCGACTGACAGACCCAATTTCCATTAGGCATACATCGTGACTCAAGACCACAACATCTCCCCGCTTTATTGAAACAAGTAAGGTAACATTGATGATAGCAACTTCATGCAATATATCACACGAGTACAATAACATCTAATTAACACACTAGCCTAACTCCATACAATATAACACACAAATATAATAACTTAATAACATATAATTAAACACACCAGCCTGATTCTATCACATTCTCTTGAATACAATACCTCACTGAATGGTATTGAATAGGTCTCCTCAAAATGACATAAACCTTTACAATTCCACACTAAACAAACACAACTAATATAAATTGTTTAACATCTATCAAGTGTATTAAAAAACAGAATCTCAGTGCCTTAACTTGTTAATTTACAATCTGGAAACTTTTAAGCATTACTTTTTATTGGAGGCCATCCCAGTAGTTATGTAATCACCCATCCAAGTGGGTGCTTACTTGACCTTTGTAAGGTGGTGGTTGTTTTCGATGCTACAATTTCCCCTTCTGTCTGATCATGATCCCATCCTCTCCATTCTGGCTCTAGCTCTTCTTCACTGTCTCCGATACCAGTTTCCTGTGTTGACTGATCTGCCTGTGTCTCAACTACCTCTTCTGGGTGGAATAATAGCCTGTAACTGTCCCCAATGCCAGGGTTAAGATTCCTCTGAGCAGTGGCACTATCATCTCTGCCAAAATACTTTTCACTGCTCAACCTCTCATGATCCAATTTCCTAACTGGAGCAGACAATATATGTTGTTGATTAAGCCTATAGGCTGTTTACAGTCAAGTAAGCACTTTTGAGGCCCTAGTTACTGTTTCCTATAAGTTTTTTTTACCCTTCCACCACTTTTAAAAATAAATATTGCCACGTAAGTAATAAACACAGTGTACATATTTCACTGGAATCGAATGACTATTATTAAAAATGAGAGTGCTTAAAAAAGTGCTTTTAAGAGAAAACTTTTGTCGATAGAAATATCTATTCAATACTGGTAGTACACAGCAAGCTCTGCAGGTAGGTCCTTTTGGTTAGGCACCCATTAGAACAGAAACCCTTCAATTTCTGACAAATTACATCTGTTTGTTGATGCTGTTTACTGAGGTCTAGAATATCTGGAGCCACTGACAAACTATTAACAATCATATTAACGTGAGCTGAGGCCTCTACAGATTCCTCATGCATACACTCTGATTTTTGGATTGGGTTTCTTGATAAGCAATCAGCAAGAGCTAATTGTTTCCATAGTACATACAAAACAGAATAATTATCTTTCATTAGTCGTATACGACATCTCTGAAGTATAGGTGTTAATTCCTCAACAATTTTTGATTGCAATATCTGAACTAGTGGTTTGTGATCTGTTTCGAGAATGACCGGTAACAGCAAGATATTGACGCTATTTGCCTCCCTGTGAGATACAGGGAGGGTCATAGAGTATGGGTTACCAGGCACAGACTATGGGTGCCTTGGATGTCGAATAGGGGGTGAACAATAACTTGGTCTCTCAGTGATTATTTTAAAAGTCTATATTTGGCAATAACAATACAAACATAGGCACTTAAATCAGAGACGGTACCCCGTAAGTTGGGAGCCTTAAGGGCGGCTTAAAGTACTCGTGCTAACTGCTTCCGACGTCGTGGGAGAACGCTAGGCATCGAGGAAGGTTCCTTGAGCGACTGACGCTGGTACTCAGCTGTATCTGCAGTTCTGGGTGAGATGTCTCAGGCGGCTGGCTGCGGTCCTTGGCATCGTCCAACTCCCGTCTCCGGCCCTCGACGTCAACCAACTGTCTCTCCTCTCGCCGTGACGCCCCTTGTTGAGGCCACCACTCAACTCCTGTTCTCGGCGTCGCACGACTAACTAACTTCGCGTCCCGGCGTGGTGCTCCTGGTGAGCCCCCACCTTACTGCCGCCTCTCTGCGCAGGGATTCAACTGCCTTCCTC
>NQII01000596.1:649140-660413 GCA_002778355.1 Clitarchus hookeri
CTGCCAAACAGAGTCAGCCTTTTCTCACTAATCTTGACTATAGGCGCCTCTGTGGCGCTTCCAGATGCCGCCCACCTTCCCACCTGTTCATTTTCTCACACGTCTTACTCGGGAAGGGGGAAGGGGGGGGGGGCAGCGATGCTGCCAAACACCGTCAGCCCTGACAGATTGGAAGCCTACAAAAATATACATCTCTGTTTTCTAGTACTTGCACTAACGTTGTGTACCATTGTAACAACATTCTTCGTATTACCGGATTAATTTTTCCACCCATCAATGAGTAAAACTGAGTCAGGATCAATCCTGTGTTGGTTTAGATTATTCTTTGTACATATCATCAAGCAGTCTGTTAGAAATAATTTGTTGTCCAGGAAGTTGGTAGGAAGGGCACAATTTATACAGCATGTCCTTAAAATGCTGGNGAAGGGCACAATTTATACAGCATGTCCTTAAAATGCTGGTTATCCCCAATGTTAAATGAAATGTTGCAACCAAAAACAAATTTAGCAAGTCCTCAGTCAATTTCCTTTTTTTTCCGAACCATTCATTTTTTCAATAAAACTTGTTATTGTATCTCCAGATGTAGAGATGAAGGATTGTTTTGCAGGGTGACTAGCAGTAGAATCCAAGTCAGCACAGAGTATTGCAATGCAACAATTGGTTTCTAAGTCGTCCTGTTCCAAACGATCGTCCACCATCTCTCCGACTGACATCTCAGATGTAGAACACAAACATTCTGAAAATGTTGGTTCTTGGAGGTTTCTTCAACAATAAATTCTTCTATGAACTTTAAGATGCTCCTTTGCTGTATTATAACAATTATTTCACAAAAGCAATATTTACCACAATTCTTATTTTAAACTTTTATAAGAACAAAATTAAGTTCTCCAAATATGTTGTGAAAAAGTCTGCAAGGGTGACTGATAATTATAAAATATAAATCTCGCCAAAGAAAGATTAATATTACGTTTTGTTAGCATAACATCTGCTACACTACTGAATCTGTTTAGTTGTGTTAGGCCTAGTCTAGAGGAGGAAATGCATCAGTGTAATATGATATGGTTGGTAACTTTATTACTTCACCCATGGTCACCTCTCGCTTTCACATGTAGCAATAAGATAACTCAACAAATAAACAACATACCTAGAATCCTAGCTGACTTGCCTTCCACAATCATATCCTTTACATGCTGACAATGATTTTTCAAGAGCATCACCACTTTGAGTGGAGATGGCATTCTACATCAGCAGGCTCCAGTTAAAGTTCTTCAACATTATTCAAAATATAAAATGGTGAAAACTAAAATGTTGATAAGAGGTTTATTTAACGTATTTTTTTGTTTATTACATTAATTACGCATTTTTTACATTTATGTATTTTACATGTCACATAGAAAACTTTTTTTTTTACGAGTCAAGTTCCAACCCTGGGTAGAAGTAGAGTGGCTATCAATGCAGCACTGCACNTATATATATATATATATATATTACTATAGGCCATTACCCTTTCTTCCCTTGTTCTGCTTAGTCCTTTGGTATACCATGAAATACCAATTACTAATTTTTCCTGGAAAATTTTTATACAGAAAAATTTCTAAACCAATTATGGGGAAACTGCAGCCCGTGGGTGATTTATGGCCCACGAGCTTGACTTAAGTGACCCACTGCAACTTCCCAAAATAACATAAGAAACAACCCATGAAACATAACTGAAGTAGCCTGCAGTGGCCCGTGAAATATTTTATAAATCACATTAAGACTGCAATGTATATATTTTAACCAAATGCAAGGATGGCAGCACAGGGTAAAGCTATATTTTACTTACTATGAAATAGTGTCACTGCAGTATACCTGTGCTGCGAATACTAAATGGAGATGGGGTAGTGACAAGTGGATTTATACTTCCATAAAAGCATTTATCTTTAGCAGAATGTGTGTTGCACATCTCTGTGACAGTCAAATGGTAATATATTTAAACAAAAAAGTGTTATCTTGAAGAGTGAGTGTGTCACACATATATTAGTTTTCAGTATAGCAAATATTTTATCCCCATAGACCTGTCAATTATATTCTGTGGTATTGTGTCTGTAGTTCATTTATGATAATAGTGTTTTGCACTATTTTTCAGATGTGATAGTACTGTATTTCAGTGATAATACATTTGGAAATGTATTGTAAAATAAATTTTACATATTACTTTGACTCAGAAATAACTCTTCCCAGTATAGGTATGAGACCAGTACAGGTGTAACACATACAGGAATGTTGTAAACGATCATCCTAAGACACTGGTATCTCAGACCCAGTAACTCACTCTACAATGAAAAGTAATAGTTTGGCTTGCAGCATGAACTTAAAATCTGCGAGTGAGTGAGTGAGTGAGTGAGTGAAGAGATTTGGGCGGCTCTTAACAGCGAGGTCCTTAAGATCTGGATTTGGAGGTCACGCAAAAAACTTTGCCCAACCTTGTCCTCAACATTGCTGTTTTTGGTTCACCCTGTTCAAGAGTGTGGTTGTACCATATGGTAATTTCCAATTGTTATGTGTTGTTCAGATAAAACTGTGAATAAATATGCTCTGACCTATTTTCATCATTTCCTAGAGGGATACCAACACAAGTAATCCCCATCTCCACAAAGACGACGACTCAGTGGACTTCAAGATGGCATCGCGGTAAGTTCATGCATCTCTGCTCATCGATTATTATTATTTAAAAATGTGTATCCACCATGGTCAACATTATTGGTCTTCTGGGATGCATATCAGTGCCTCGTGTGAACTTAGAATACTTAGTCATGTTTTGTTCTTGTTTAGCACATACTTGGTAATCAAGATAATACTATGCATGTGACAAAAGTGCTAACGCCAGTGTGGAATCCACTCAAGTCTCATCAATCCACAGTAGAAATTTAGAAATTCCCAGCTCTCTCCATGCTTCATTTAATGTTTCAACTAGTTTACTCCTTGCTACATTTTGTGAGTGACGTTGGTTATTGTGATCTCGTCAGGGGTAACCACAGGGAAGGATCATAGCGCAAGTTAGGCATTGAGAATTTTTGGGGGGTATTTTTCGAGCATATTTTAGGAATTTTTGGGGTGGGGGTTTTTTCCAAGAATAACATTTTAAATTCCAAACATCGATGGAAGTTTTTAGCATGTTTGTGCAACAAACTAAGCTATTAGTTAAAAACTAAAGCAATTGCATATATTTACGATTGCTTTGACAAACTGGCAGCATAAATATCTCTCCAGTACAACTTGACGCTACTAGGCCACCTGAGTTATACAGGATGGTGGCTAATAGGGTACTTTGTTAATTTACTTTGGTGCAGACTAAGGGCACCTGTGGTTGTTGCATTAGGGGTAAACAAATACTCGTATTCTCCGTTATTTTACACACCAGTATTTTATTTGTCTGAAGGTAACACAGGTATTTACACACAGTGGCGAGACTGAGCGCCCCTACAAGTCGTAGGCCTGAAGGGCTGGTGGGCGGTATGCTGTGCGTCGGGGAAGGTTGTTGAAGGGAGACGTTTCTCTACTTATCTGTGACTGCGACTTTTGATGAGTTGTCTTCGTTGGTAACTGAGGCATGGTGAGTTGGGTGGCCCATTGTCAGGCCCTCGGACTGGCTCTCGTTGGCGTGCTGTACTCAGCTGGCTTCTTCCTGCGGCTTTGACTGACTCTCTCGGAAATCCGGGATAGTTTCCCGGAACTTGTACTTTCTCTGCGACCTCGGCTGGCGTTCCTTGCTGGAGAGCGCGTCTCCTCGTCCTGCGTTGACGTCTGTNACTTGTACTTTCTCTGCGACCTCGGCTGGCGTTCCTTGCTGGAGAGCGCGTCTCCTCGTCCTGCGTTGACGTCTGTAACGGTCCGGCTTGCGTTTCTGACTTCCCCACCTCGGAAACTGCCACTACGTTTTCGGAAATGAACTCATAAGTTCNACTTGTACTTTCTCTGCGACCTCGGCTGGCGTTCCTTGCTGGAGAGCGCGTCTCCTCGTCCTGCGTTGACGTCTGCAACGGTCCGGCTTGCGTTTCTGACTTCCCCACCTCGGAAACTGCCACTACGTTTTTGGAAATGAACTCATAAGTTCTCGGCACTTCTACTGAGTTTGTCTCGGGAATTTACACATGAAGTTTCGGCTGTTCCTGGATTCTCTACCCGGTGACGTCACTATTGACTTACTGATTGACTGACGTCGCCTCGTCGCCATTCGGCACATGACTACGTCTTCTCGGGGAATGGCGCCTCTCGGTATGGGGCTGCCACTAGTTTCCGGGAATTTACTCAAGTTCTCGGCACTTCTCCCGTCACATGACTGCTACTCTCGTGTCTGCTTTGCCTCCCGTTTCGGGTGCACCTATCTCGTCTCGCGGCTGTACCACCGAACTACTCCCGTCTTGGCTGGCGATAATTGACTCTGCCGGGATCCGAACCCGGCCTTGGTGATACGACTGCCTTTCGCACTAACTGCCTTCTCCACCTCGCATCGCGGCTGGCGAACAACTCCTTCCCGTCTCGGCTGAACAACTGTCCCGAACAACTGACGCTCTGCCTTGGCTGCATTGTGAATTTAACCCGTCTCCCGCTATATTCAAGTTAGCTGTCAGCAGTTTCTCGAGAGAGAAATCGGGAAATCCCGTGTACCTCACACGTTTTTTGTGTAGTATTTTGTGTCTCGTCAGCGGCTTGTGTGCCCTTACGAGGGTGGAGGGAGGGTGTGGTAGGACGTTTCGAGGATTCCTGGGTGCTGTGTCTGCATTAATTCTCGGCAGGGGTTCCCCTGATTCCTTCGTCGAGGGCTTATATCAGCTATTTCTAGGGACTTACCCTGTTTCTCTCAACTTTGGTTCATCCCCGTGTGTCCTTATACGTCGGGACATCCGTGAGAGATTCCTCCCAGGGTGTGAATACAGCGCAATTCCTATCCCATGTACCCGTCACGCATCAAACTAGTAGTAAATTATATTTTCGAATTTGGAAAACTGGCCCTGGCAGCCAGCAGCAACATCCTGTCGATGAGTCAGAGGGTCCGTGAATGTAAATCGTGAATGTATAAATGTGTGCGTGCTAAGATTTTCGATTGGCAGGCAGTATAGTAAAGGGGGCCGATCCTCAGTTGCCATCACTGGTCTGATAAGCTGCATGCACCGACTGTCTGCCCCTGAGTTTTACTCTCTAGTGCAGTGCTTTGTTATTGTGAGTTGGGGTTGAAATGTAATCTTGTGTTTCATGTTAGTTCCCTTGTGTCAAAAAGTCTAAAAAAATTGAACAATTGTTTAATTATAAGGGTATGGAGGTTATGTTTAACACAACTCATCGAAAAGACAAGTGGTTAGAACATAATAAGAAGAAACACGCCTATAAATTTAAACATAACCTAAAAATTAGTTTTAAAGTGGTTGATGTGGAGACAGATGACAGTGAAATACACTGATCCTCAATCTTTGCTGTCCCCAGTACCAGTCAGCATCATAGTTTAGATTCCAGGTATGCAAACTATAACTATTTTTGTCACATTTAGTAGTTACCGTCTGTTTACGTAGACCAAAATAGAAACAACTTTACATAAGATACAAAGGAATTGATTGATTGCATAATTTTTACTTGGGCTTGTTAACATTTTTATACTACCGGTAAAATTTTATTATCTGTTGTTATATTTTATTATATATGTTATTTAAAACAAAAAATGCCAACCATGAATAATTAAAATATTGCAAATGTGAAAACTATAAGGCCTAGTGGAATACAATGAGATATTCTCCGGTTTTATGCTTATTTTATTGTTTGAAATTGAAAATTAAACTGCTGAGCGTGTAACTTTTGGAAGGTTAGTTTTTACATAGTGTCTTACAAAACTTAAATTATGAGGAAAAATGTGGTCTTTTGTTACTGCACATTGTAGACAGTTTATTCCATACTCACTGTACAAATTTCCATATATAAAAATAATAACTATGCATGTTGTTCAAACTAGATTTAAGTCTTTAGCCGTTATTTTGGTTAGAGTCATCTGATCAACTCTTTCTTTATATTACTTTTCTTAGCTCAACAAGTCTTTTTAACATGAAGGGTTTCTTGATAGGGTTTACATTTCAAAACTTTTTTTGCACCCCAAAACCCACATTTTGGGGGGTCCAGCAGGAGCAAAACTGCCTAATATGTCAAAAAGTACTCTCACTAATACGGCAACCATTACAATTTATAAAATAAAGCCAACAATAAAATAATAGATTTGGGGAGAGGAAAGTTCTAAAATTGTTGTATTTTTTTTTAGATAGAATGTAACCAGTGACGTTGCTTACGATGACCCTACAAGTGAGGACGTAGATGTACCATCCACTTCAAGTGCGAAACCCTCAGATGAAGACCAAGATATAAATTCACATTGGACATAGTGAAGAGTGTAAATGAAGACAAAATGCAAGCTAAAGCACCTTCGTTTGTGACTTCAAATTTTAATACTAAATTATTGTAACCGGTAAATGTAAAGTTGGAAATCAGTAGCCCTTCAGGCTCAGATCTGAGCCCAGAAAACATTCTACTAGATGATTCACACCCGTTACCTGGTATTCATGATATAGAAGACCCTGCATCATTTTCCAACATCAAACTATCAGCAGAAGGAATAAATTTGGATCTTCAACTACAAAATCAAGATTTGTCTTCGATGAGTTTCCCTTCAACAGGCAGGAGAAAATTTAATCCAGGTTGGAAAATTAGCACTTTACCTGGTGGGACTAGTTGTAAAAGAGACTGGTTGGTTTATACTCCGATGAAGGATGCAGCTTTTTGCCTGCATTGCACTTTATTTGCTCTGCCAGGAGAAATAACAGTATGGAGTAAAACTGGCTGCAGAGGATGGACTGAGTAGCGAGGTGAGTGCTACACAGAACAGCATGAACAGTCAAAAAAGTATTTATCTTCCCAAGTCGCTAGAATCTAGTGGATATAGCAGAAAAAAATAGATTCCCCACTTGTTGAAGAATCCGACCAACTCTTTAATCACAACAGAAAAGTGCTGTCTGTGATAATTGATTGCTGTCGGTATTTCGGTGAAGAAATGCTAGCATTCACAAAGAAGGACGTTTCAGAAAGGAAATTGGTGAAACTGTTCTCACTGCTAGCTAAGTATTATCCCGATGCCAGAGTGTACTTTGAAAAGATAGAAAAAGTCAGAAACCAAAAGGGAAAATTAAGGTCAAATTTTGTCAGTTATCAAAATGTATTTGACTTGAGTTATGTTATGAGTAACACTGTATTCTCAAAAATAGTCAGAATAATTTAAGCAACACCTACTCAGTCATTCTGGGTTTAACAAAAGGCATAAGCAAAAAAGAATGCACAGCGGTTTTGCTTTAATATGTTGGGCACTTAGATGACCAATGAGCTCCCAGAAATCCAGTAAAACCGGAAGAACAGTAGGTCAAAGTGTTCACAAGTAGCGACAACAGGGGAAATCCTAGCATACGAATTAACAAACACACTAAAAGCCATAGGAATCAACCTTAATGGCATGATGGGGTAAATCATGCACCAAAGAAGGGAACATGAGAGGTCGGTACAATGGTTTAAAATCTGTTGTGCTTAGAGAGTGCCCCAGAGCATTTTATATATGGTGGTGTTTTCACCAGTTTGCCTTAGTGGTAGAAAAGTCTACCAATGCTCGACCTCAAACGCGAAACATGTTCTCCCTCCTTCAATAGATGTTTGTTTTTATATCAGGGCATCAAAGTCACCACATATTTATCAACAATTTGGAAAAGGGCACAAACCCAAATGTAAAGTCTAAAACAAGTGCAGACTACAAGATGGTCAAATAAGAGTGATGCTCTCAAAACTGTGCTAACATATCACAAAACCATCAAAGCAGCGGTCAAAGAAATCTGACAATGACACTAAAGCACATGCGAAAGGACTGATCAAGAGTGTGTCAGATTACGAAAATATGTGTGCCATGCACATTGCTTCAACCTTATTTAAAGTTCTTTCACCAATCACAGTTCGCTTAAAAACCAAATCAGTTGATTATAGCATGATACCAAAAGTTATCTCAGAGATGAAGGCAAAATTGGAGAAATTAAGAAGTGAAAAAGAGTGGGACCAACTTACATATTCACTAACACAATTTTCTGATCAGCATAGCATCTCACAAGTCCCAACCCAGCAAAACCGAAAACGGAAACACATCACGGACAAACTTTAGATGGAAGAAAAAATTTATGACCCTGTAAAGAAAATTAAGGCTGAGGTTTATTTCTTAGTCTTAGACTCATAATTGTTTCAACTGTATGATGTTTTCTCGGACAGCTCGCTTGTTGTGGTTAAACAAATGTCTTATTTTTCTTATGGAGGAATTATGAAAATCGCATTGAATTGGATGGAGACTGGAAAAGGCTTCAGCCCCAATATGATAAAATAGTTGTGTATTACAACCTGGACAATGACCTAGTTGCTTCAGAATTAGAGACGTTTTGCAATGTATACAAAGTCACTCATGCAGACATCGACATATCAGACATGTTATATTCCTCTGAAGTTGAAAGGATGAACATAACAGAGGACGAAGTGCAAAGCCCGGCAGGGACAGATGATCTAATGGGCAGTGAAAATGAAGAGGTAAAGGAACAAAATTTACAAAGTGAGAAACAAAGGATAATGAGAGGATTCATTAGGCCATACAGGCGTATCCTTTACCTTACAGCTCCACCCAATTTGACAGTGATGTACCAAATTGTTCTGTCTTTCCTTGATCAGCTGCTATGCACAGAGAATGATGAGCCGTTTGAAAACAGCAAAAAATCGGCTTCAGAACAGCATGGGAGACTCTTGGCTGTCAAGATTGTTGATTCTATCCTGTGAAAACAACAAACTGAGCCAGGTACAAAACAAAGAATTCATTACCAAATTTGCAACGACACGTGTACAAAGAAAAAAAGCTGCTTTTGTACAAGACATTTAAACAAGATGATAAATAGTAATGTAAATGTATATTTTTGCACAAACATAATTTTCCGTAACATAATTTAAACTACATTGTAAGTCGTTTTTGCATCATTTCATTGTATTGGTTTAGTTGCACAATTATTTAAAATGCATTTTTAGTTCAACACAATTCTTATAGCCCATTCATGGTTTCTTTGGATGTTTTGAAATGAACCTTTGAAAAATCACCCTAGGAGTAACATGTTAACCTGTTTTTTAAATAACTTGTATACCACAAATGCATAGCACTGTGATTAACTTTAAAGCATTATATTGTTGAATAAATTAAACTTTAACTTAGTATCTTCTATAACTTGTAATATTTATTTTGCATTCAATACAAACTAAAAACAGTGAGAGCAATGGCTAGTAAGAAATAGTTCACAGTTAAAATATGGTTTTGACCAATGTTTTTTTGTATGCTTTTTGTAAATTAAACGTTGCCTATTGAAATTTTTAGGTAGCACCGATGGAAACATATTTAATTTTTACAGTTAAAAGCATTAGCGCAAAATATGGTGCGTAGGCCCTAGCGACATAGTGTTTTTTCCATCTGAGGAAAAAACTTGAATAGGCAGAGAGGAGCTTGTCGCACGCACACGCGCTCTCTCTCTCTCTCTCTCTTTCGGGAAGTTTCGCACCCCACTAATAGTAGCAAAAAATTATAATTTTTTTTCTTCAATTTTTAGTATGTTTTATTTTTATTACAGTAAATATAATTATTTTTGCTTTTGTAATTTACAACTGAAATGAAATTTTAATGTTTGAATACTTATTATAATATATTTAGATGTAATGGCAGGATGGTGATAAATACGAAATTGGCAGATGTGCGGTGACATGACGATAACATGGTGTATTGCTCTTAGCTGAACGAAGTGTTAATTTTTCTTCCTGCGAAATATGCTTAAAATTACCACACCAAGTTTGTACACATTGTGTTTTTAAACATACCTAGGCAAGTTATGATTTTATGATAAATCTGTTTTTCCACGGAAGTAATAAATATACTGTAACATGTGTTGTGACCGCTGTGTGTGAAAGATTATTGCTGCTGTTACGTANTTCCACGGAAGTAATAAATATACTGTAACATGTGTTGTGACCGCTGTGTGTGAAAGATTATTGCTGCTGTTACGTAATGAAATTAATTATTTGAAAGTCATGTCTGTTTATTTATCACAACTATGTAACTTCACCCTAGGTGTTTCAAACACAAGTGTGTAATGAGCTTACATCTGAGTGATTTGAATGTTTGCCATAATCCCAAAAAATTATTAAGTTCAAGTCATAAAATTTTAAATAAATAAACCCAGTAAAAAGTAAGTACCTGTGTAAAAAAATATAAGTAGAATAAAAGTTACGGTAGGCCTACTTGTGTGCATGTTTACCACTATTTTTTAAGTTTGTCGCTACTACGTACAAAAAATAAGCGACACGAGTTGCGTGCTTGAATTTACTGTATTTTGCTGGACTGGTTGTTCCTTCATTTTAATATTTATTCCAACTCAGGCCGTCCTTTTAACGAAATAACCCAACACATATCAATAACAAGAGGTTAAATAACACAGTTCTTTCCCCCACAGTAACAGGGTTGTTACTGTGGGGCAAAATATTAACATGTGTAATGTGTTATATTGTGTATAACATAAATGTGTTAACAATATGTGAAATAATTACCGTAAGAACTATCATCAATACATACATTATTAAAAAGTCATAAAGCTCACCTAAATATGGTTATAGGCCAAAATTGTAAAAATTTGTACAAAATTGTTTTTGAAATATGACAGAATTCTTCGACCAGCTGAAAACAGTAAACAAAGTATTTGACAGTTAAAACGTATAAGTCACATACATGGCAGTGATTACGTTAACATGTAGCGGAAGGATACGTACTCCGTAACCAAACGTTGAATATTAGCAGGGCTTTAGAAAAATGTGAAGTAACTGTGAATGGCCTATAAATACAATTTGTTTTATACAATACTTGCTTGGTTTATCATTGTTTCAATATTTATGCACAGTAAAAAATTCTTTGAAAAATAGTTCCGGCAAAGATTTTCTTGTAACTTTACAAATATAATGTTTATTTACAACACATTATTTTAGAAAACATACAAAACTGTTTATGCAGCTCAATATTTATAATATACTTGAAGCCTACATCACTTGCTGGTTAGAATTCAATATTAGTTTCACATGTTCCCTGCTATTTGTAGTGCTGCAAAAATCCAGTTGCCAAAGAACTCCTTGTACAAATACAGACTTTTTTTTACAGC
>NQII01000596.1:660433-744093 GCA_002778355.1 Clitarchus hookeri
AGGGGCACCACTGGATCTAACAGCTTGATGCAGTTAATGGGGGGAGGGGGGTAGTGTGTCTGTGTAATGAGTTTCTTCAATTGGACCCACTTCCCGATAAATTTGATGAGAATATTCTCTCCAACAAATGGGAAATTTCTTCACCCAAGTATCCAACATTGAGTTCTATAAATATATTTATCTCCATGCATGCTGCTGCTGTTATCACCTCATCTATGAGTGTAAATCTTCCAAAGATTAATTTGCCCTCATTTGTATGTCTATGGGAGGAATTGCCATTGTTTTCGCAATTGTACCAGGCCACAGTTCACGAAACTTAATCGTAAGCAGACGTGGAGGAAAAATTCCAGTACTTATTGAGATGTCTCAAAGGATGCTTTTGTTCTTTAAAAAAAATCTTATTACAGCTGAAAACTATTCTGTAGCTTGGGAGCTGCTGACATCCCGTTGCTATAATACAAGAAAGCTCACTACACACTATTGTAATGATGCAGTATTATTAATTTTCGGGACACGTGCTCCATTTTCTTTAGTTTTGCTAAGCTTCATAATATTTTGATCAGGTTTGAAATTAAAAGCCGTGGTGGTTCGTTTTATCGGGATAGTTTGTTTATCGGGCATACGTTTGCCGTTGAACGTTTATCAGGCGTCCGGTTGCCGTTATGAAAGTTGGAGTTTCTGTTAAGCATCAGCATTAGATTAGCTTTTTTCAGACTGCGTCGACAGTTTTGCTCGACAAGTTCCTACGACGCAGTTTCGATAAGGTGTGGAGAGCGTGCGTGGCAGCCCACGCCAGGCCCTTATCTGAGGAGAGGGGGGGTGATAGGCAGGTAATATACACATGTGCCTATCGCCATTGAGGTCAGTTGAATCAAGTCAGTTGTCTGAAGCAGTCGTCAACTAGTACTCGCCTAGGCCGAGTCGGGCTTAGCGCTAACCCCCACACCGGCTAACTAGACCTTACTAGATTATTTCTCCGCTGGTGTGGGAGGTCGTTGCATTTATTCTTCTTGCGATACAAGTTTTTAAGAAATGAATTAATTCGTAAACGACTGTGGCGCTGTTCTGCACTTGTCTGGTTATCTGAAACCTGTTCGTACTCTGAACTTCGTATGTGAACTGTGTTACTTGACTGGTAAATAAAAGTATAGAACAAATACACAGGAACTTGACTTTATTTAATATTTAATTAGCGTCCATTTTACAGAGTCTCGTGTAACTCCGTCTTGAGCTAGTCGAGTGGTAAGTTATAGCCGAGTGGCAACTTAAAGCCGGCTATAACTATGCGCGTGCCACATTACACTATGTAGACAGGATCCTTAATCTTCGTCCTGCCAACTCTGTAAATCACAACTCAATCAGACATTTTGTTGTTACCTTTAATGAAAATGCTAGAGAATTGGAGGCATTAGACTACAACACAACCGAAGACAATCCAGTATTAACAACTATTTTGATGGAGAAATTGGATGTAGGACTATGCGGAAAATTCGAAAACTCATGTGAGGCAAGTGCTGACACATTACCTAAGTTTACAGAGCCAACTGATTTCATACAAGTAAGGGGAACCAACACAGATTGTGCCATTGATGTTGGAACAAAGATTAGTGGCGTTAGTAGCAGTAACAGCACTCAAGTTGCTCACAAAGGCAAATTTTGAAACAAGTCCAATGGTGACTCAGCAAGTGAAATCAGTGTTTTTCCAACTGAGAACGTAAACTGACCAGAACCTCTGCAATTTGTCAATAAACTACTCACTCTAAAAGTGTCTTGAGTTTGCCAGTGCTTCACCAACTGATAGACAAAAAAATTGTTCGCAATAATAAATTATAATTCAACTGCATTGGGACGGCCCATGCTGTAGCATCATGTACACCTCACACTTGTTTTTGATGTTAAAACTCCAATGATGTGTCAGATGCCCAATCAAATTGTTCTACCAATACTGATGCTCCCACTGAACAATTTGTAGGTGTGTGTGCCCATTATCGCACTTCAGTTCTGTTGTCTACAGCCCTCATCAAAGTTTGTGGAATTGACAACTGACCTCACGTGATGCGATGCCTCTGATAGTGCAGCTCAAACATCTTTCATTTCTGAAGTTTCTGCAAGATTACTTTAGTTACCAGTCAGTGCATAAGATTGGGGAAAGATTTTTGAAATTTCTCAGAGTGCTTTTAAGTTGAAAGGGGCAACTGACTGCAAAATACAGTCATTGTTGGAACGTTAATGTACTTTTACTCATTCTCTCTTTGTAGTGCCTAAAATAACATGTTATTTTCCACAAGCAACAGTGGATCCCTCTGTTTGCACACATCTGGGTGCCTTTACACTGGCAAGCCCTCATTATGACAAGACTGCCCCTATTGATATATTGCTACGTGCAGACATTTATGCATGTGTCTGTCAGAGTGGGCGTTTGGAGAGTGGTGAACACAGGCCTGTTGTATTGGAATCAAAATTTGGAAGGATGTTGTTGGGGAGAGTACCCCAAGTTCTGTGTGAACCCTGATCAAGAATTGGTCCCATGTTTGTAGGCATTGAGCATTCCCTGGATTCTGTACGGAAACAGTTTTGGGAGATAGAAGAACCCCTCGTGCATCTGCAAAAGAACCTGATGGCTATTGTGAAACACACTTCATGACCACTCATACTTGAGACAAATCAAGTAAGTATACATTTTGTCTTCCTTTCAGACATCTGGTGTTGCTCCTTGGAAATTCCCATACAAATGCTGAAAGTCGATGTCGTGCTTTAGAAAGGAAGCGTGCCTCTTAGTCAGACAAAAAACAAAGTACACAGAATTCATGCATGATTACGGCAAGTCATGTCACATGGAACAGTACCTTCCCCCAATTCGACAAGCAGATACAGAAAATCCCCTTTGTTTCATTCCTCACCATAGTGTGTGCAAGATGTCCAGTTTAACCACTAATATGAGTATGATTTTTGATGATAGTGCAAAAACCTTAAATGGTGTCACTCAATGGCATTTTGCTATACTTCATTTCATATAAGTTGGCCAGATTCTGACAGTCAGTGAGTGGCACTTGACGTATTCCAAACAAACAACGTGCCATTTACAAAACCTGTATCAGCTGATGCATGAACGAACAAAAATTAATATTACATTGGCTATTCTGAGTGCACTGCCGGCGCACATCAGACAAGCAGGAAATACGCGGATAAGATTGAGTTCCTAGATTCATTAATACATTTTATTTTACGTGGTCATAAAACAGCGGTTTTTAGTGTTAGAAACTAAACTTCGTGCTAAAGTAGAAATGTATAGGTGTTCAAAATTACAGGTACATTAAAACGATCTGTATCCAAACTAAATGAAATTTCAAAATCTTTTTTTACGTTTTATCCCCCCTCTCCAACCCGGCTTTCCTTACGTGTTTGATATTAATTCCAAAAGCATACAGAAATATTGCATAATATTGTTGGATTATTTTTTCTAATAACTTGAAGAACAATCAACTTTACAAAGCCGCTACCTCTTGAGAAAAAAATGCAGCTCAGACCACGTGCTGAAATGTTGTGCGTGCCATCTGTGGAATCCTTTTCGAAGCATTACAAGCCAGAAGAGAATAGCGTTCGTTTGCTTTATATAATACATTTATGAACAGATACCGATAGTTTTATTTTTCGCGATCTCTGCATCATTTTTAAAGTAACACATATTTAGTGTACAGCGATTTTGAGTATTTGTCATTTATATTCGGCAGGTAATCGTTCGTCTACGTAAATTATATGCCATATTGTTCTGGTACCATATTTCCTTATTTCCGAACAAAGTGGGACACGTGTGAATAGTTTTTAAACAATTCTAACGTTATGCCACGTCACATATTTCCAACTCGAATATATTAGCTATAACGTTAAAAGTGTGATAATAGCTACAACTATCGTCTCACAAATGTTAACCCAAATTCACTGTCTCGGAAAAATGAAAAAGAGTTGGCAAATATTTGATTTTTTGCAAGGTTTTATATTTTTACTTTTATAACCTACAAATTTTTTTTAGACAGAAGTCAGTCTAAAATATCTCAAAATTTGTTTAGCATTACATTTTTTTGTAGTTAATAAATTTTAAATTAATTATTTATATTTTTGCCCTTTTACGTAACAATTTACTGATTAATGATTTACGTACACATTACTATTACCAATACACAATCGCAGCTACGTATTTCTGAGTAGCAAGTTTGCCTAAAACGTCCCCCGAACAGTACATTGACAAGGGGATCGACTGATGACAGCATGAAAATAAACAACATCGTTGCCATGTGGCTGATGGCAGAAGAATACGTAGTCAGATGTAAACAGTTGCGCTACTTTCGCAGACCTGTTGGAATCTGACCAACTTACATGGTACAAAGCATATTAGGATCTAAACTCCAAAATTATACTTGTGATGTTATATATTTATGACATCAAGCAGATGCACTACCAAATTATGATTCATGAGGATGACAGACCTTTCCAACTGATTCTGTGGTGTGCAGAACCATTTTATCCTCTTGTCAGCTTTCCAATTGAATACTGTGACACATGGAATATCACAATCCCCATTCCTTGTGATTTGTACCCTCCATAGTAGATAGCCTCAGATGAGGGTCTTCAATTTTCGCTGGCCGCAGATGCTCTTAAAAACAACATTTTTGTAAATGACGTTACAGATGTAACAACTGTCAAAGATGCCCAATTCTTGAAAAATCAGTTGATTGAGCTGCTAAATCGGCGTGGTTTTGAGCTTTGAAAATGGTTGAGCAATCAACCTCATATTTTGGAAAACATGCCAAATACTCAATGTGAAAATTCAAAAATGCTTGACTTCTCCTCTGGGCCCAGTGTTAACATTCTTGTGTTAAGTGGAAACCAGGAAAGGATGTTTTCTCATACCATCTAAGTGTCAATAGTTTTGCTCTCTCGCAAGTTGCTCAACTCTACGATCCCATGGGTTAGTTGTCACTAGTGGTACTGGGGAGCCAAAATTTTGATTTTGAAATCTCTGTCAGTATTTAGTTTTATTTTATTGAGAAACATGCCACACGAATGGGTGACACTGAAATCTAGGATGGGATTAATTTTGATTTGTATGTTGTGTGGGAGGAAAGAGATGTGATAAGGAGACACACTGACATACATATACTCTTTGAGACACACTTGACTTACCACACACTGGGGATACACTTTAATAATTCAACAAATAATTGTATTGTGTGTACTGATGGTGTGTGATTTATGTGCGAGGTTTCTGCACATACCACACAACATAAACTGCATTGTACCCAGTGTAAAGTGTCCTCTCTACACATCAATAATTCTGTCTCCTCTCTCCAACTTCCTCCACAAACAAAATAACTCATTGGCACTTGTGGATAACTTTGACTGGTTAAATGAGAAAACAAACTTCTCTGAGAAGTATCCAAGGTGAAGTGGGGTACTAGTCTCTACCATTGCAAGTAAAACACTGAAAATAATCTCCATTTATTTAAATAAGGCAAAAGTTTATGCAAATTAAACTGCTCAGCATTTAAAACACACTTGCAAATGTCAAAGTTCTTAAGTACGCCACATACACGAAATACTATAGTGTTCCCATTTAATATACAATAGCACTGTTCAATCCACAAGATTAACATGAAATAACATTTAATTTCCTTTAGTTTCAAGTGCCAGCCAGTGAGAATGAGATTCCTATACATCTCAGGGTACTCGTTGGGCGGAAAAATCTTCTAATCATTTGATGTAAAATTTAAATAAAATTTTATGTTGAGTGAGTGCCCAAAACAAAATAAAATTGTGTCACATGAGATGAGATGCTTCAAAGTCATTGAAAAGTTCATGGTAAGGTATTTGTACTTTGCCGGGTATACCTGCCTCACTGCCATTATTAAGTAAAGATGCAAATGGACTAGTATTAACCTTCTCATATTTCAGCAATCCAAATATAATCGGGCCTCTTTTGCACCTGCCCTCTGCTCTATCATATTTTTGAACACGTTTCACCACAATATTTAACTTACAACACACTTTTAATTACAAAATAAAATTTTATTAGAGCAGCATATTTAAGACGAACTGGTCTCATTGAAGCCTAGTCCGAGAAGAAAGACACTAGGGGGCTAGCAACTGACTTCCTAGATTTTGGCACAATATTCACATATTGAATCACAGCCAGCATCCGCTCTGGAGCTGTCTGAGATGTGGATAACGTGAATACGTCAATTATGTTTAGCTGTCAAAATCACCTGATAGCTGTCTACATCACCAATGTTTATTTACATAGTGCATGTCCACTATGCCCATCTACTCATCTCTGGACCTCCTCTCCCTCTAAAATACACTTTAAACCAGAAATAAACACATGAAAACAACTTTTTAAACAAAATAATCAGTTTACAAATACATTATATTCTTTTTTCATTTCCATGTTAGCAAACAAATATTGTTTACTTTTACTGCAATGTCTTTAGAACCTTAATGTCTGACAAAACAAATCTTTGAAAAAGGTGGCAAATACACAAAAAAAAGTAAACAAACATCACTTTCCCACAAAAACACAAAAATATTTAGGAGCCCTGACCTTGGTGAAACTAGAGCTAACTGTTGATCTCGTGTGCAAAAACGTTTAGAATGTACATTTTCGAAATGACTTGGTATGACTCAAGGAAGGAAAATCTTGTTCTACACACTTTCAGAACGAGGCCCCCTTTTTGGATCATCATGGTGTGCTCAGGTTGGCGGTAGATTATCAAATGCCAACATTGGATTTTCCTCTAAACGTTTCATCACACTTCCAAAAGACCATGAAGCTGTTGGAGCTTCGGTAAACCATTACCATGCGAAGTACCTGTATCCTGCAGTCTCTCTTGTCGCAGATATTCCGGATTATTTCATTTTGTTTGTTGGTCTGATCCAGAGTCTTTAGGTGTGTGCATTGTACCTGTTGCCAACCAGTGAACACATTGCCACAGATGAGAAATCTGCCTTCAGAGCATAGCACTCCTGCTGGGTCTTTCAAAGGAGAAACGTTGACTATGCTGGACCCATCAACATACGGATCAACAAGCTACATGGTGGTACTATACAAAAAGGTATACTTATGTATATTTGTCTGTTTCACCACTAAAGCCATCCACATAGAGGTTGTTTCTAACCTAACATCTGATAGTTTCATTGCCACCCTCACTAGTTTTCTCTCTCACAGATGTTTTGTGTACCAATCTCTATTCTGATTGTGGGACAAACTTTGTTGGTGCTTCAAGGTTGCTACATAGCTGTTTCATACAGCTCTTTTAGAAAACTTCACTGTCTTCTACTTAATNCCTCATCAGGGAGGGTTGAGGGAAACAGCGATCAAGTCATCAAAATATCACCTCAGACGAGTCATTGGCAGCCAGATCCTGCTCTTAGAACTAATGATCCACTGTAATCGAGTGGAGGCTGTGCTGAATTCAAGGCCTCTCACTCCAATGTCACCTGACCTATGTGACAATGTCGCACTTATGCCTGGATAATTCCTGATTGGCAGGTCCCTTGTTGTAGTTCCAGAATTATGTGAGGAGAATGAAAATACTCTCTGTCCAGAACGTGGAAAATGGTGTGTTCTCTTTACACCCATTTCTGGAAAAGATTGTATAGTGAATACCTGCAATAGTTACAACGCCGCAAATCTTCACATCAAATATTTAAACCCCCCTCCTTTTTTAAAGGTGAAAGAGTTTGTAATACATTTATTTTGTCTATGATGAAAACGTGGAAAAGAAAAAAGTAATCTGTTGATGCATCAAACCCGATCAAACCACTGAGAATATATACCTCCATCGTTGTTTCTTTATCTAATGTGATTTCAAATTGATAATGTTAAATATTTGAACAGAAAATTTGCACTTAATAACAGAAAAGCAATTGACTTCTGTCAAACAGCACACGCAGAAGGTAAAGAAATCATCCAGCACGCACTGTCACAATAGCACTGTTGTCGCCAGAAAGAAGTCTCCGTCAGGTTTTGCATTTGCTGTTACTCAAGACAAAATACTTAATGTTTTTATGTCTGCATGCATACTGCAGAGCCGCTGTCTTGCCGCTCAGCTACAGACCAGTCCGTGCCGAGGCGCAGTAGAGAGTAGGAGGGGACTCACGTGTAGATGTCCCTGGTAACAGTACATATGTCCCCACACCTATTTTCATCATTTTGTGGAGGGATACCTATGCAAGGAGTCCCCATCTCCACACAGAAGACAACTCAGAGGAGACTTCAAAATGGCATCACAGTAAGTTTGCGCAATCTCTGCTGATAAATTATTATTATTTAAAAGTGTGTATCCTGTGTGTTCTCTAAACCCCAATACTTCACTATCTGAAATATTGAGGTAAAAAATACATGATGCATACAGATTAACTAGAATGTCAGTAAAAGTATTATCCTAGCAAGTTTTTCCAAAATGGCTTCTCATTTAAATGATAACACTCTTTTAATAGGTTCAAAAGTCTATTAACACTAGTTGTTTGATAACATCAAATTTTGAGTTAACGTTTCCTGCAATAATGATTTGTATCTTTAAATGAGCTAAATAATTTAACAGCAATTCAAAATTCCCTAACATTATAATGATTTCCAGACAAAACAATTTTTCCCAGCTAACCTTTTGTACAAGATATTTTTCTGTTACGATAGACTCCTGTACATTGCAGTACAATTTACACCAACATAACTACTCTGATCTTATACTTGAACAAAATACTCAAGATATGATGCAAAGAAACAATAAGAATATCATCCACACTATCATTAAAACTTAATTTTAAAATACTTTTGCTTTAACAAAAATGTAGTTCTAGATAGCTAGACTATATTACACAATTGCCTCCTGCATACCTTCAGACATTAGTTGAGCCCATGCCACGTCGTCTTGCGGCATTTCTGCGTGCTNTTCCACGGAAGTAATAAATATACTGTAACATGTGTTGTGACCGCTGTGTGTGAAAGATTATTGCTGCTGTTACGTTTTTTTGGCTCTTCAGTGTAGATTCGGTAAACAGTTTATGAGAAAAAGTCACTCAAAATTTTGAAGGTGTGGTGTAGGCCTGCAAGGGTAGGCAACACTACTACCACTTCCGCCACACATGTGGCTGAGAAAACCGGCGAGGATGTAATCTGTGCATGCAAGGAGGTGAGCTTGGCTGCTGGCAAGTCAGTATGTTCCTGCAACTGGTTGTGGAAGCATATAACGTTTTACGCGAGTTGAGCTAACTGACATGCACCTCGTGTACGAAGCTGCCAATAGGAATGCAAGGCATGCAGTGAAGCTATACCGGCTAGGATAGCCAGCGCGTCGTCAAGCCTCCTGTATATCAAAGAGGCATATCCACCAGCACCTAAGCCATTGCCCACACAATGAATGCCAGCCAAAATACTGTAATATGGGTTCTTTGCGAGCAACAACTGTGTCCTTATCACATGCATACAGTACAAGCGGTAGGTCCAGACAATTATCCTCATCGGCTACAATTCGCTCGGTGGTACCCACAACACTGCAGTATGCAGCAATGTTTCTCTACCTCCATACTGTGGATGGACGAGGCGTGCTTTACATGCAACTTTATTTTTAATACTATGTATGGCCACACTTGGGCGAAAGGTAACCCACACAGTACCCGTATACAAAGCCATCAGCAGCAGCTTTCTGTGAACATGTGGGCGGGTATTGCATACGACCAACAACCATCTCATTGGGCCATTTCGTCTACTGTTTGTGACTGATGGGAAGAACCCTGGAAGGTATGTGCTCGGTGAAGAAGCAAAGTGATGTCACAAGAATGCACATACTGGGAAGCTTACACTACTGTGCAAAGTTAAAATATTGATTTGTCTTTTCACATTATCGCGAAGAATGGGTCATAGGTACAGGATGAAAATAATTTTTATTTCTGACCAAGCAATACAAAAGGCATACTTAAAAATTGGATTGAGTGATTTCTGTTGTTTTTATAAAATTATAAGTTTAATTGATATGCTATTTTATACACACATGCAAACAAAAGTAAAAACACAACAATTTTAATCTCTAATAACTATTTGGGGAAATTTGGTCATACATAAAAATACAAAAATGATAAAAGTCAGAGTTTCTACTTCACTTTTTAGTGAAGTATATATATATATAAAAAAAAAATGCAAGATCTAAGTAATTTTTTTGGAGGTACCACATTTTAGTGTCTCAACTTGTAAAAAGAATAAAATGTATTGACATATATTATAATTATTTTGGTAATAATTTTTTACATTCAACAATGTCACATTTACTAAACTGTATTAAATTTCACAAGCAGAAAGNTTGGTCATACATAAAAATACAAAAATGATAAAAGTCAGAGTTTCTACTTCACTTTTTAGTGAAGTATATATATATAAAAAAAAAAATGCAAGATCTAAGTAATTTTTTTGGAGGTACCACATTTTAGTGTCTCAACTTGTAAAAAGAATAAAATGTATTGACATATATTATAATTATTTTGGTAATAATTTTTTACATTCAACAATGTCACATTTACTAAACTGTATTAAATTTCACAAGCAGAAAGGGTCTGCAATTCATCTATTTTAACATAAACACAGAGTCTAATCATGTGCATCATATGATGAAAAATAGAATGTAACAGAGCATTGGTTCCTAGACCAGGCTAAATACTAAATAACTCTTATTCTATTGCGCTTGAAATTATGCAAAACAAGGCAATTATATACTCTATTTTATTCTTGATTATTAACAGCAATTTCGGAATTGTTGTTTTCTTCACTTGCACACACAAGTCATGTATAGTGTTTCTGATAACACATTTATCAAAATCATCCACATTCACAGAATAGAAGTGTGTTTTAGCCCATTTCAACGGGTTTTCCCAAGTGTATATAATGAACAGAGGATCAGTTGTCTTTTGGGCTTGATTTCCCTTACATATTTTTATTATTGTTGATTCACTTGCACCTGTGTAAAATGCAGCGCGATGTGTATCTTGGTTCAGTGGCAAAGCTGCCAAGTTTTGCTTTGGTATTGCATTGACCTATACTGTATTAGTATTTAAAATATTGCATTCCTCAATGTGTATTACTTCCCTCTTTTTACTAGAAGCCATGGCAGAAATAAGGATTCTCCAGTCATCCAATAATTTGTGAAATAATACATAACTTAACTTTTATATTAAACAAATGTCCACAGACACCGATCTGTAACAAGTTCAGCGTGAAACAAAACTAACCATACATATCAGTTTGACAATGCCAATAGGAACTGATGTTTGAGTGTGTGGTAATACAGTGCTTTGGCGACGAGTAAACGACAGCTTACCTGCCGGGGTTTTCCTGGAATTGGCCAGTGCCACCACAATCCCACCTTCCCCAAGCCCAGAGTTTCTCCAATCAGTCACGAACGATACTTCCATGACATAACACTGCCGTTTATCGTCAACTCATTGAGTACACACTACCGCAGTTCCTAGAGGATGTTCTACCTGACGTGAAAATGCATTTGTGGTTCCTGCATGAAGGCGTCCCAGTACATTTTAGCCAGGGTGTGAAAGCATATCTGGATATGGCATGTCCTGATTGCTGGATTGGTCGAGGTGGACCCATTTCCTGGCCCGCATGTTTGCCTGACACGACGGCTCTCTAATTTTTGTTTGGGGTCATGTTAAATCATTAGTGTACGACACGCCCATCGACAGTGAAGAGGACCTGCTGGTGAGAATCGCAAATATATTTGACAGCATCCTACACATGCCAGGGGTATTTGAGAGGGTCAGACTATCCCTGCAGCGATACTGTGATGTGTACGTTGAAGTTGAAAGCAGGCACTTTAAACAACTACTAGGACTAATAGCCTCTATTTGTGTGTTGCATAACTACATGTACTGTACTTGTCCGTACGTTATTAAATGCTCACCTGTGTTCACCCACGAGTGTGTGATCTTTGAACACATTATAACTGCACCATTGTGGTAATTTGTAGATTACAAATAAAACCTACATTAGTGTTGCACAAACCATGCCTGTTCAATACATTTGGAGACCAGCAACATGTGTTATGCCCAATCATATTATGTGATGTGTGTTGCATGTGCGCCAGCTGCAGTAACACAATGGTTGCAAGTGCAACCTTTATGAGTGAATGCCTCAAAAACAGTGGGGTTTAGGCTGGCATTCATAGTGTCACTTTTGCAATGGTGATGTAAGCCATATTCTGCATGCATCTCGTTTTACCAGGAAAATGAGATTCTAAAACTATTAGAGAGTTGTTTGCATGTTGGTTACAGTTGGAGGCACTCCTCAGGACACACATAAAGTTACAAGAGGCCTTGACCTACCTTAAACGACTCGCATCCTGTTCACCTCTCCTTGTACTTGTGGCACATGCCTTACATAGTTTCGATAATTAAGATACTGGCAAATACAATTATTTTAAAGTGGTGACTTACTGTTCTTAACTCACACAAATGAAGTGTTGAAAAATAATACAGAAAATTAAAAAATTTACCTCAAAAACAAATGGATTATGTACAATTATATTTATCTGTTACTCGCTTGTCTTATCGTGGTTTGATGCAGCTAAGTCTTATTTTTAATTACAAAGTAAATATGTTTAAAAAATGTTGGCAAAATTAGGAATAGAACTAGTATGATATGTTTCTTTGTTTCTAGGAAGGAACTTCCCACACATTTCATGGAACTATACGTAAAATCTCTAATCGATTTTCATTGTTTGTGCTGCTATTGAAGTGTTTTGGAAGAAGATAATATAAGTTCCGTAGTGTTAGAGTTGGAAGGACTATGATATTAAAAATGAAAAAACATCTTTTGGGATGCATTTGAACTTGCATTAAAATATCACAAGCCTGCTACCATAACCATAAGACTACCATCATCACAAGACCATCACACACATCTTGTTAGCTTACCATAATGTCCGTTAATTTATGTTTGCTAATTACTATTCATATTTTTTACTTTTACCGCTTGGTTTAAGTTTTTGTGTTCGTTTTAAAATTTTTTAAGTATCAGTTTTATAATTTCACATTACAGTAGAGAGAATAATGCCTCGGCAGAATAGTCAGAACAAATTGTGAAATGTTTAATAATTTATAAGCACATTTATGTTTAATTTTTAGTTAGTACTGACTTTAGCAGCAAACACATTAATTTACACATATTTTTAACAAGGCATGAGCTCTTCGGTGAATCCATTTTAGTTAAAACTTTGTTCCTAACTGCTGAAAGCTCTAAATGTTTTGTATTTTTTAGCCTCACACACAGGGCTCAGAAAATCATTGGACTCTCAAACACTACACAAAAAAGGGACTCTCAAACTTTGTTCATGAATTCAAGCTCGGTTCGCGAGATATTTAAGACCCCGTCCCCTCTTATACGCAAGGAGTTTTCGAGGCCACAAACGTAATGTTTAAGAATGCCACCCTTAGTGTAATAACACAAGGCAAGATTTTTCGTTAATTTTAATATTCTCTTTAATAATCCATTACTGGAAACTCGATCAGGCTCTGGCATCTCTCAGAAATTTATGTGACAACTGGGTTGCAACCCTTAATTTCACGTATGACAATTTAATGGCAGCGACTGGTTTATCTGTGGTTGCTGATATTCGTTTAACAACACATTATTCTGAATGACATTGTTCCATTTCAAATACTTTCTGTAAAATTTACAATAAACATGTGTTTCAGATCTACCTCCAAGGGCACTTACCACCCTTACAAAACATTGCAGACCATATGTCGCATATGTTTGACATATTCTTTCATAAAGAATATGCAGTCAGCGTTTGTTGATGCTTTTCAGACTCATCCTGTACATAATATAATGTATGACTTACAGTAAGTTGTGTATGAGCCATCATATTCTGATTGAGTACTTTATTTTGCTATTTTAGTCACCATAGAATGACCCAACATCTACAAACAAATGATGCAAACAACACTTACTGCTGGCACTTGCTAATTCCATTGCAGTAGTCATGCATTTACCTTGACGCAACACTGTGCTGTTAATTCCTGGATCCACCACTGTAGAAATAGTCCCCTTGTTACCACTCTTTACTGTTAATTCACAGGATCTGTTGCTGCAGGAATGGTTCCCTTCTTCTCACACTATGTTGTTACTTCAGAAAAAATCCAAGGGATTTGCTGCTTACAAAGGTTACCTCATTCTCATGCCGTGTTGCTGATTCTCAGGGTCGTGATGAATTTTACTTGCCCCTGTAAGAACACCAAATGTCATGCTGCAACTGGCAGACCCTTCTTCGTGTAACAATGATTAGTATTTTGCCAAACACTGAAATAAATTTTAAATGGTACTGGAGTTGAAGGTAAAGATACGACCTTGCCATTGTGAACAATTACACAAAAAGTTTCTCAATAAATTTCACGTGGCAAAGTAAGGTTTTTTCCTGATGCACACACACAACGTAAATACTACATTATATCACAACCTGATGATAGATTAACTGCCAGTACTTAAAAAAAATGATTTTACATTATAACTAGGTTAAAAAGCAATTTGACTTACAAACATGACATAAAAATTTATCCTCCTGCTTCAGATAAAAAAAAAAAGAGACCACTGCTCTGTTACCCTTTTTTAAATGTAAGGGGCAAACTCAAAAATTTTGTTTGTTCATGAAACTAGTTTTTATAAGAGGGTCATTTTTTAAAAAAGGTCTGTTTGTAAATATTGTTTGTAATGCTGCGTGCACGTAAGAATGGGTGCGAGCGCAGGCTCCTGGCATACTTTGCACACATTGCAATGACAGTCACAATGACGCTATTTCCCACCTGTGGTGTACAGAGTGGTTCATAGGGTCCTCAATTAATGTTAGATGGTTAGATGACACAGACTATAAGGTACCTGATAGGTTGAGGGTAAACAATAAGGTAGTCTTTCGGTGTTTCACTTTAACTGGTTGATTATATTGTCTTGAGTTTATATATACAGAAACACTTCTGAGGTGTGGTACTCTATTTAACTAACTCGGATTAACTGTGGGCGACGTCTTGGAGGGGGGGGGGAGGCCTCTTTGGACGAAGACTTTATACTTAGTTCTGCTTGTAGTGCTTGGTATGTTGTCGGCTGGATGAGATCCGGCGATGTGGGCGGCCTTGGAAAGGCCCGCGTTTCGTGCCGTCTCCCCTCGACTGCTGCTCTGGGTTTGCTCCTCGATGCTCTTCTCCCAGTAACCTCTCGCTCCGACGTCCTCTCGCGATTCCCGACTCAACTGACTCTCTCGGAGCGGTGATAAAAACTGAATCCCTCTTCTCTCGTAAATTGGCTTATATTGTCTCCTGGCTCCCTCCCTAAAACTGTAAATGCGCCTTCCCTTGTTGGGGGAGGGTTGTGGAGGAGGGCACAGAACAAAGTATACTTCATACATGTGCCATGGTTCTTGTTGGTGGAGGTGGGAGATGTGGGCCAGCGGCCCCTGGCGGCGTGTGTCCAGGTGCTTCTGCATTTTCTTAGGGGAAGGGGGGAGGCACTCGTGGCACCAACTAGCGTAGGCATACTTGGCATAGGTCATAGAATATGCTTGTAACAAGGTGGAGTGACAGCAAGAAGAAGGATGAGAGGTTGTTGAACTAGAACATTCTTGAAACAAGATTTGGACAATTTCAGTCACATTTCACTGCATTGAGTAAATTACGCTAATTATGTCATTATGTCAGCCGCTTTGAGCTTAGCAATTTTTTGCAGGAAATTTGGGAAATTTTAAGGGAAATTCTGGTGATTTTTATGTTTTTTTAGGGAAACAAGGCAAATTTTGAGGGGAAAGAGAAAAAATTACATTTTAAGATGGCCATCATTCCACTGGTCCACCTCTAGATGCCATGTGTGTTCAGACAAACTATTTCTAACTACTCAGGCCATTGTAAACAACCATATTGCCAAGTTCATGCTCATATAAAAATCTACATTTCAATTGTATCACAAGAGACCAATATCGCGTGAGAAACAGCAAGAAGTAGTATGTATAATAAAGTATAACAGCTTTGTTGTGACTGCGCCTTTTTCTGAATACAGAAGGCGCCAAACATGACATTCACGGTCTTGTGAACGAACAATATTCCATATTTATTATATATAACTAATTATATTTAAACTTCAAAATACTACTGTTAGCAATTTGAATTCCATCAACCAATTTAAAAGTTATTAACCACTTTTTTTTTTTTAGAAAATAGTTTTGAAATGTCTTATATTATGGCTTCTTCTACCTATTCTTAAAAATTGATGAATCATGATTATCTGAATTTATTCAAAAACTGTGCAATCAAATAAAAAAGAAAAATAACTTAATCGAGTATGTAATTTAAAAAACTGATGAGTTTTCCCAGTACTTAATTTTCTAGTTAAATTTGTCTGTATTATATTAAATTGGAAATATTCTAAATTAACTGCATCATTTGGAGAAATTAGATTAGCTATATTTGTTAATCTTTTTTTTTTCCCTTAACATTAATTTTTATTTTTTTAATATTAGTTTGGAAAATAATGACCTGCCATAAATATCCATTTAAATAATAGATTTATTATTTTAACTATTTGTTAAAGAATTAATTAAATAACTTATCTACTTTCTCAGTTTAAACAATTATTCTAATATATAAAATGTAATTAGCAAAATTTTGTAAATCTTTGTGTTTATTTTTTATTTGTTCAAGTTCATTATTTATTTTTTCATTCTAATTACCACATTGTTAATTTTTAATACAATCATTTAGTATAGTACACATTGCATTATTATAATTAGTTATATTTGAAACAATATTGGTAGTAATAAAATTATTTAACTTTTTAAATTATATTTTTTTATTTCAGCAAAATCACCAAATTTATGATTTTTAATATATTTAATATATTCCGAATTAATAATATATTTCTTAAAATTATCAACATTTTTCACTTTTAACATATTTATTTAATTATATATTTGTAACATAATTATCAAAATTTATAACAATCTTTATCTTTTAATCAATTATTTGGTAAATTAATTAACGTAATTTTTTCATGCAATATTCTTTTTACTTCTTTACATTGTTCATTTTTCATTTAGTTGGAGTATTTTTAACATAATTAATTGAAATAGTTATTATTGTTTTATTATAATCAGTTATCTTCAAATCAATTACATCAAGAACTAATATATCTAACTTTTTATGATATTTATTAGTTATTTCAGCATAGTCATTAAATTTTTCAGTTTTAATATAATCACTTAACTTAGTTTATATAACATCTTTTTTTAAAATTATAATAATTTTCACTTTTAACATATTTGTTTAGTTCAGTTTTAAAAACTACATCACTTTTAAAGTTATCAAATTTATTTAGTATGTAAGGAATAAAAACATTTAATATTTTTGTATGTCATTTCCTTGTTCTTTTAGCAAAATTGTTAAAAAATTTTAATTGTAACGTATTTGTTTCATTTTTTTTTAAAGATCATTTATTATTTTTAACATGTATATTAGGAACATAACTAATTAATGAATTCTAGAATAAATCTTGTCTTTTAACAATAGAGAAATTATGTTAAATAAATAATATCCTTTAAAAACCTAATTTAGTACTATCAAACATTAATGACCTCATACAACGGAAGAAATTTTTTGGATTCTATCATCATTATAATAAATTTGATAAATATTAAATTATTTAAATAATTCTGTATAAATATTTTTACCAAACGAATCAAAATAAATAAATATCTCTATTAATTTTATGATAATCAACCCAATGGGTTACAGAATTTGCAGATATATCTAAATTTATAATTAAACATTCATTTGTATTAATTTTATGAGGTAATTCATCAATCATATAACATTTCTAAAATTTTTTATATTTAATATTTATACAAAATTTTTAATATTGATGTTTTATAATGGCATTATTTCCACATGTATTGGACGATACTATAGCTCCTCTGTCACAATATGCTGTGACCAGTAGGAACGATGAGCCTACCAACTTATCGTCAGGTGCAACATCTCTTTTCGCGCAGACATATCCATCCCTAATTCCTGCTCCTTCAGACATGACGACAGCCGAACCATCTGGGTCAACTGTGTATCATCTACAGAACTTTCAGTGGCATATTGATGTCACTTCTGCTGCAAGGGCTTTGCCTTCAAGCTTACTGCAAAACAGCACAAAGTTCATGAGTGCACATATAGTTGGTTTCATGTTTAATGAATTAGAACTAAAGGTGTATGTAAGGTTGGAGACTTTATGCAGACAAACATGAATAATTTTGCAGTATTGTATTTTAATAAATTTTAAAAACAAATTTTTTTAAATAGTTGGTTCTTTATTTTAACCTTATATTGTTTTCACCCTGTTATAAATTGATCTCATAAAAAAACAAAAATGTGTGATACAAACATTTTTTTAAATTAAGCTCACCACTATGTCTATCTGTAACATATATAACAGTAGTATTTTGAAGTGTAAATATAATTAGTTATATATAATAAATATGGAATATTGTTCGTTCACAAGACCGTGAATGTCATGTTTGGCGCCTTCTGTATTCAGAAAAAGGCGCAGTCACAACAAAGCTGTTATACTTTATTATACATACTACTTCTTGCTGTTTCTCACGCGATATTGGTCTCTTGTGATACAATTAAAATGTAGATTTTTATATGACCATAAACTTGGCAATATGGTTGTTTAGAATGGCTTGAGTAGTTAGAAATAGTTTGTCTGAACACACATGGCATCTAGAGGTGGACCAGTGGAATGATGGCCATCTTAAAATGTAATTTTTTCCCTTTCCCCTCAAAATTTGCCTTGTTTCCCTAAAAAAGCATAAAAATCACCAGAATTTCCCTTAAAATTTCCCAAATTTCTTGCAAAAAATTGCTAAGCTCAAAGCGGCTGACATAATGACATAATTAGCATAATTTACTCAATGCAGTGAAATGTGACTGAAATTGTGCAAATGTCCAAACCTTGTTTCAAGACTGTTCTAGTTCAACAACCTCTCATGCTTCTTCTTGCTGTCACTCCACCTTGTTACAAGCATATTCTATGACCTATGCCAAGTATGCCTACGCTAATTGCACCCATGGTAATTATGCCAAGTACAGTAAGTCTATATCTAACTCCCACAAACTTATAAGCATAGCTAGCCATAATTTCCGAACTCTGCAAGATATAGCCACCAAATTCATATCATAGTCCTCACTCCTGATGTCAATCAAGTTGGTGGGGTCAATTATACCTTAAGTCCTCTTATAAGCATAGTTAACCATAATTTCCGAACTATTTAAGATAAGTCACCAAATTAACATCACTGGCATAGCTCCTGACGTTGATCCGGGTGGTGGGGTCAATTATGCCTTAAGCCATCTTATAGGAATAGTTGGCTGCCATTTTCCATCCACTAAAGCTATAGTCACCAGGTTTGTATCATAGCCATCACTCTTGATGTCGAGCAAGGTGGTAGAGCAATTATACCTTAAGCCCTGTTATAACCACAGTTAGCCATAATTTCCGAATTGTTGTAGCTATAGCCACCAAATTCATATTGTAGACAGAAGCATAGATGTCTGCCATTTACTGTCCATTAAAGCTACAGCCGTCATATCCATATCATGACTACAATAAAGGTGATAAGGACAAGCAGGCCTTAGTCTCTGTTATAAGCATAGTTGGATGCTATTTCCGAACCATGTAAGCTTGGCTAACATGTAACAACCACTTATTCACAAAAAAATATACACAATTGCATCGCAAGCATAATGTACATAGTTGCAGGTTACATTAAAAAAATATGCATTAATATAAATAAACACCATCAGCCTAACATGAGTGTCGGTTGGACCGCAGCCTCATTAGCATGGGTAACATATAACAACCAGCTATACGTGAAAAATAAAAGACCAATATCATAATGCCTTGGCAACTGAAGCCCAGGGAGTGCCCCCCTAGTCTTCAGCTTTGTCATGGACAAAGGCAACGTCTTATGATTTTTTTGATGATTTAAAATGTTTTTTAAACAAATTGTGATTTTTTGTATTACGATGTCATCCGAAATAGCGCACAAAGGTCAAGATCGCATGACGTTATCAAATACGTCGATTATGGTGTAATGGTTCCCACTTTTGGGAAATGGGTAAGTAAGTTTTCTCAGTGTGTTCCCACATTTTTATTTACAAAATAAGCCATTTATCTCTTTGCTAAATTTTCTTTTAGTGTCATGGTTCCTGCAATTGCGAGCATTGTAAATGGGTTTTCTCAAAGTATTCCCATGTTTTATATTTACAAAATAATATGTTTGGATGGTTGGCAAAGGTCAAGGTCAAAGTTTTATCACATCATCTAAGATATCTATTATGGTTCCACGGTTCCTGCTATTTTGAGCGGAATAAGTGTTTTTTCTGAGTGTTAGCATTTTTTCTCTTTTTGTCTCATGTTCATATGTTAAAAATAATAAAAAATAAATGTGCGTTTTTGTAGTATCTGCATGTTCTCCCATCATCATGACCAGTATTCATGCGAACAGTGTATGTGTGCTGTCAGACATAAATCCAAAAGTATACTTATTATTTTCCTTTTACTTGTACATGGCAATGGATTAATAAATGGCTAGTTAGTAACTACTTTTGCTGATGTGGTCTGCAGTTTGATTCCCAGTCTCGTCAGGAACTTTTAGATGACATCTCAAATGGGGCGAAGTGTGTGGTGAACTTTGTGGTAATGACAAAATTTTTCTTGAGGTACTGGTTCTAGTGGCAGACAGAATTACTGGTGGTGACTCTAGTTTTGAAGTGTTATTGTAGTGCGTAAAGAATGTCTATGGGTGAAATTGATCAGTCAGTCATGAAAAAAAACCTACTGGTAATATAGACTGGCTGGTTCAGTTGCTATTCAGACTGCGAAAAGTGAACATTGTAGATAACATAATATTATTCGATGATGAAAATTAATCCGGAGAGTTATTTGTATTGCTACTGCAAGAAGACATTTTCTAACATCAACAACATCCGGAAGGATGAAGCTGGTTGTCATTAGAATGCAGTGTGTGCTATATTCACACGTGAAAAGTGCAAATCTCAGCTTGGACGTTATAGCAACATAAAAAGACATCCAACAAAATATAAGGGTCTCCCTGCACTTCCTGCCAAGCATTATCTGCTGAGATTACCAGATAAATGTGAGGGTTCATATACAAATGTTGAGAACAGTTCTTTGCTCCCACCAAGACACCCATGCAACTATTGTGACAAGATGTTTACATATGCATACAATGCAAGGAGTCATGAAAAAAGTAAATGTGCAAGGAGCACCATTTGTACAACATATCAGTGTGATAAGTGCAGATGAATGCATGCATGTGTTAACAATTTAAATAGGCATTTCAAACTTTGTAAAGGAAAGACTACAGAGACCTCTGCTAAACAAGGTTATCCTTCATCTTCACAATTAAGTAGAAAATTTTCTCTCAAGCTGCCTCTAATGCTGTATCAGATATTACACCTGTCACATCATCATATGATTGTACAACACAACCTAAGTTAGTGCTCTGCGAGTCCAAGACTAATGTTAATGGCTTTTTCCTGAAGTAATCTGCATTCAGGGGTCTTCTATGAGATGATGTTGCACCGAATATGTCAATTACATCAAAAGATGTTTGCTCGCTCCTGTCAAGTACGAAATCTAATATGATAAACCAACTGATAGTTTATGTAGAAAAAAAAGGCGGTGTCAAATATAATATGTGGCTGGACTGTAGCTATACGAAACCGGAGTCCCACATGACGAATATTATACTAGAGCCTTCAAAACCTCGAATGTAGCAGAGTATAACGTAGATGCAATAGAAAGCACTGCTGACAATAGCATAGACAAGTTATGCTAAGAGGAAGAGGAAATTATTACCAAGGGCTCAGGTTGGACCTTGGCTTCAGCAATTCATATAGAGCTGAGAATAAGTGGGCTCAATACACTTAGCAAACAGGCACATACTGATTTCCCTCTCCCTGCCTACAGAGAATTACAACAAAAAAAAACCAGCGAACCATTACACAAATGCGAAGCCTGGATTGAGTAGGGGTTACGTATTCATATTGGAACTGTGGACAATTATGCTCATACATGGAAGAATGTAATAATTTTTTTCCAATTTTTTTTGTCTCACGTACCAGTAATGTTTGAACCAAGTCAACAATTTATCGACTAACATGTACAATCTGTGTTCATGTCCTACTTTTGTAAAGATACTCCATTACTATGCTCGCCAGAAGACGTTGCATATGCCATGAGAGAGGACAAGCTGCCTCTACATTCATCGGACTGCATCACGATGGTTATACAGCATGCGATGGACAATGCTTCGCCTTCGACCAGCACGATGGTAGTATAAATTACTGCAAACAGAGAAAATTACTCTGTTATTAAATGTACCTGTGCGGCATCGGTATTGCGTGAAGGCAGCACTGAGGAGTCAGTATTGCGCAGTAGTACAAGTGTTTGAACTAACTTACACGTGAAGGCAATACAAACCACTGACGACATGCAATTGAGTATGTTGTGTACGACTACATGCACCAGTAACTACCAAGTCATGTTCGCGACACAATTGAATAAACCTTTATTTTTCATGAATAGCTGGTTGTTGCATGCTACCCAAGCTAACAAGGCTGCGGTCTACCGACCCTCATGTTAGGCTGACTATGTTTATTTATATTAATTCATATTTTTTTAATGTAACCTGCAGCTACGTACATCATACTCGTGATTCAATTATGTATATTTCTTGTGTATGGGTGCTTGTTAAATGTTATCCGAGCTTGTATGGTTAGGGAAAGGCATCCAATTATGCTTATAACACGGCTTAAGGCCTACTTGTCCTTTTCACATTTATCGTAGTAAAGAGTGATACCTGTAATATGAATTTTACAGCTGTAGCTTTAGGAGATAGTAAATGGCAGACATCTATGCTTATAAGGAGGCTGAAGGCATAATTGACCATACCATCCTGATCAACATCAGGAGTGATGATTATGGTCTGAATTTGGTTGCCTTAGCTTCAGTGGATGGACAATGGCAGTCAACTATGCTTAAAAGAGGGTTTAGGGCATAATTGACCACACCCCCTTGATTGACATCAGGAGCGATGCCTATGATATGAATTTGGTGGCTATAGCTTCAGTGAATGGAAAAATACAGCAAACTATGCTCATAAGAGGGCTTAAGGCCTAATTTACCCTACTACCTTGATCAAAATCAAGAGTGATGCCTATGATACGAATTTGGTGGCTATATATAAAACAGTTAAAAAATTATGCTAACCATGCTTATAATAGGGCTCAAGGCATAATTGACCAAACCACCGTGATCAACATCAGGACCAATGACTACAATATGAATTTGGTGGCTTGATCTTGCACAGTTTGGAAATTGGTCATTATTGAGAATAGGGGGTTTTCTGAAAATAAAATTAAAAAATTACGGAAAGTGGTATATTTCTACTACTAATTACACAGAACACGAATTTACTACCGGCATTAAAATATTACCAATACAAACCACAAATATGATAGAGGGGAAAGCTATGAAGATCAGGGAAATTACGGGGTAAAATCACTAAAAATACACCCACAAAAACTACACAAACACCTCAATTTAACACATGTCCATCCAATTTCGTAATATGTGCCCACCTAACCTAACTTTAACTAACCCCACAATGAGTGAATCACTAGTTTATTTACATTTTTAATCTAACCTAGGATTGTAGGGTTTTAATCTAACCTAGGATTGTAGAGTTTTAATATAACCTAGTATTATAGGGTTTTAATCTAACCTAGGATTATGGGGTTTTAATCTAACCTAAGCTTTCATTCTAATCTAGGATTTTAGGTCTTTAAAGTAACAGTAAAACAAACAGGAAGTATATGAATTAACTCACCTAGGTAGGCGGCAGGTACAATTCCACTACCGTCCTGCACCTTACCTCACTCGACAAAACACCATGATCTACTAAAACGTCCAAGTGACACCCGCCACATAGCAGACTATTACGCACAGAAACACTCGTACTAGCACCCTCCATTCTACAATCACAAGCCTTCACACGGTCTGGTTTGGACGTCGCAAAATCATGTTAACATAATATTCCACTCACCGCGAACTGCACTGTATCCCACACAATGACGTACTAAGCTATCGTCTTATTGTCCGCAGCTAATAGGTGGCATTAGCACACTTACATGGCTATTCAACATGGCGTCCGACGTAAACAAAGTGGCCAAACTGCTCGTACTTTTATCTATTTTATTTAGTACCTTCAATGGTAATTGTTCAGAGTAGCTGCTTTTATGAAGGAAACGTCGTAGACCCACAAAAGTAACATAAATGGGTTCTGCACAGTTTACCTTTTTAATATTGAGGAGGGCGTAATGGTAAAATATGTAGAATGTACTAAATAAAACAGATAATAGTATGAGCAGTTTGGCTGCTTTGTTTACATCGGACGCCATGTTGAACACCCATGTAAGTGCACTAACACAACCTATTGGCTGCAGATGTGAAGACGATAACTTAACATACCATTGTATGGGATACAATGCAGTTCGCGGTGAGTGGAATATTATGTGTGCGTGGTTTGCGACGTCCGAACCTGACCATGTGAAGGCTTGTGATTGTAGAATGGAGGGTGGTAGTACGTGCTGTGTGTAATATTCGGCTATGTGGCAGGTGTTACTTGGACGTTTTAGTAGATCATGGTGTTTTGTCGAGTGAAGTAAGGTGCACAACAGTTGAATTGGCCGAGAACATTGGAATTGTACTAGTCGCCTACCTAGGCGAGTTAATTCATATACTTCCAGTGTTTTATACTGTTACTTTAAAACCCTAAAATCGTAAGTTAGATTAAAATGCTACAATACTATGTTAGATTAACACCCTACAATCTTAGGTTAGATTAACACCCTACAATCCTAGGTTAGATTACAACCCAACAAACCTAGGTTAGATTAAAACCCTTCACTCCTAGGTTAGATTGAAAATGTAAAATAGTTATTCACTCAATGTGGGGTTAGGTAAGTTAGGTTAGGTGGGAACATGATACGAAATTCGGTGGGCAAATGTTACATTAATGCGTTTTGTATTTTTTGTGGGTGTATTTTTAGTGATTTTGCCCCACAAATTCCTGATCTTCATAGTCCTCCCCACTATTGTATTTGTGGTTTGTATTGGTAATAAGTTAATCCCCTAAAAAAATTCCTGTTCTGTGTAATTAGTACAGTGGAAATATACCACCTTCCACGATTTTTTTATTTTATTTACAGAAAAGCAGTTACTCTGAATAATTACCTGTTTTATTTATTTTACCATTATGCCCTCTGCAAAAATAAAAAGGTAAATTGTGCAGAACCCATTTATGTTACTTTTGTGGGTCTATGACGTTTCCTTCAGAAAAGCCCCTAATCTCAATAATTACCTATTTATATTCTTTTGGTGTGTTTAACGGTTCCTTTAAATTCCTAAAATCCTAAATTTGTAGTTTAGAGTAAAACCCTGTTGGGTTAGGTGGGCTCATATTACGAAACTAGTCGTACGCTCATGCCCCTCGTATATTCGTGTTGTGTCACTAGTAGAGTGGAAATATACCATTTTCCGTGACTTTTCTGAACGAAACGTCCTAGACCAACAAAAGTTGCATTAATGGGTTCTGCACAACTTACCTAGTTAATATTTAGGAGGGCGTCATGTTAAAATAAGTAGAACGTATTAAATAAAATAGTTGAAAGCACGAGAGGTTCACCGCTTTGTTTACAGTGGACACCATGATTTTTGGCGACATAATGATTCCTGTCGTCACCGTATTGGCTCTTGGGTATTGTTATACCACAGAAACGATCATTTTTGAAGAAGCTCAGTAGCCATTCTGTCTTTGGCGGAGTGTGTCGCGACGTCCCAAGCCGGCGGATTTAAAACGGAGAAAGCAAGAACGAGTGCTTCTGTGCGTTATATTCCAGTATGTGGCGTTTTAGTGGAACATGGTGTTTCGTCAAATGAGGTATGGTTGAATTGGCCGCTGAGAGAGTAATTGTACCAGCCGCCTTCTAGGTGAGTTAAGCGTGACTTACATCCCCACAGACCCCGCAATACTAAGGAGCCCACAAGTTTTGGACAGTATCCCCTTGCACATAGCTCCATGTGGGGATCTTGAAAAAACACAACTGACAAAATAGGGAGAAGCAGACAGTATGGTTTCAGTGTCATCAGTCACAAAACTTAGAAGAATTTTACGAAAACGTCACCCGAACTACATACCATTCGGAGTTTTAGTAACCTCTTCGCATTTCTGTCAAAANGAAGAATTTTACGAAAACGTCACCCGAACTACATACCATTCGGAGTTTTAGTAACCTCTTCGCATTTCTGTCAAAAATAACATCTGCCGGCATGTGTCAAATGGAAAGGCTTTCAGAAAGGACTACATTCTGAATTCATATTGTTTCCCANAAATAACATCTGCCGGCATGTGTCAAATGGAAAGGCTTTCAGAAAGGACTACATTCTGAATTCATATTGTTTCCCATAATTCGCAGCTTTTTCATACATGGTCCATTACCCAAACATTCTCTTAAGGAAAACGAAGACCCTTAACAAAACATCGAACACCCACGCCCACCTTTTTTTAGGACCTATAATGGCCTATGGCTGCGCCCACGGCCATCATCGACGATTTCAAACGCAACACAAAAGGACAAAACATAAAAAAAAAAAAAAAAAAAAACAGAAGTTCCATTAAACTTACAAAAACTGTCAAATCGGCACGAACACAAAATAACATCGCTACCCCGACGCCGAGGTACAAGACACAGAAACGTCACCGATGGCGGCAACAGAAGAACGAGTACAACCTCCACTTCAAAGAAAACAAGAATATCTTGCGTTAACAAGAGGCGTAAAATATCGATGCAATCGATAGGTTAAACTATTGGACATCCTCGATAGTTTTTAACTGACAAACAATAGTTTTCGACAGTCGGTACACAACGGAAATCTGTCGCGTCAAGCTGTATGACTGGTAGTTTTGTTTACTTTAGTATTACCAGACTGAAAACTGCATTAGGCATCAATTGTTGTTAAGTACTAGCTCTCATACCTATCGTGTGTCCGTTTGTGAGTGAGTCAATAATGCCAAAGAGGAAGGGTTAACTGTTAAATCGTGTGGAATTTTTACAAGACAGACAAAGGAAAAAATTGTGAAGAGTCTAAAATGTGACGAAGAATATAAAACCAGCGGAAACACCTCTAACTTTAGGGATCACATCAAAAAGTGCATCCAAACGCCATCGCATAGGAATATAATGAAGATGATCCTTGCTCGTCATCGTCTTCTGGAAGAACACCGACAGCAACAACACCACATTTTTTCAAGAGACAGAACCTTTGCAATTTAGATAACTACAGGAAAAAAAAATCGACAGGGATGTAACTATAATGGTAGCTCGCAATTTTCAGCCATTTAGCATTGTAGAAGAAAAAAATGTTTTAGAGCATTTGTCAAGTCTTTGGATCCAAAATATGAACTGTCAGCAAAATTACTCTGAGAAACAAGTTTGAGTGCAAAGATAAGCTCTAGGCAATGTTGGAGAATGTCAGCTTTATTTCCATTACATGTAACATGTGGTCATCGAGGGCTGGGAAGCTTTATGACAGTACTTTGTCACTTCGCTGATAACAATTTTAACATTAGTAGTGCAGTTTTGTCCACAAACGTATTGACCCTAAGCCATACAGCTGGAAATATTGCTGCAGAAGTGTCGAAGTTCTATAGAGACTGGAATTAGGAGACAAAAGTGCACTGCTTTGTCACCGACAATGCTGCATCCATGAGAAAAGATTGCGAGTTTTTGAAAGTGCGTCACCATGGGTGTTTTGCACACATTTTGAATTTAGTGGTTCAAGATGCACTGCATATCGAAGGAATTGCTGTTATTCGCACCACGTGCAAGACTCTAATTGCTTATTTCAAAAGCAGCAATCTTGCAATGCAAAAATTTNAATTGCTGTTATTCGCACCACGTGCAAGACTCTAATTGCTTATTTCAAAAGCAGCAATCTTGCAATGCAAAAATTGATCTCGGAGCAAGAAAACAAAAACAAGACTCCACATAAACTACTTCAAAAGGTTCCTGCTCGTTGGAAAAGCACTCTCCGAATTATAAAAAGAATTGTTGATCTTAATGCTTGTGTTGCTGTTGCCCTGTAAAAATGCCAAAAGCTCCATTTGGCTAAATTTATAAGAGATTTCTGTATTTAAAGACATAATATGCATTCTTGATGTATTTTATGAAGCTATGAACAAGATTTCAGGAGACTATGTCACCACATATCTCATTACTCCCTTAGTTTGTGGCATTTATAATCAGCTGATGTCTGAAAACCCAGTTTTAACAAGGGAAAGCTTTTCCTTGAAGCAAGGAAACAAGGTTTTCTCGGGTTGTTTCCATTCCCCAACTAACCACGCATTTGGATCCTCGCATGTAGAAGGAAGATTTACGCTCTTCTGGGAATGCCAAGGCTATAGAGATACTGCTCCAAACGAGATAGCCATCAAAACATGTTCGTACTGTTACATCAGCTCAGCTGTGATGTGCCCTCTACTGGGAGGAGCCGGCCCAAACATGGAGGTTACACTTCCACTACTCCTGCCTCGGTGCAGTGTGCTATCTGTATGATGACTGAGGCCCTGTCAGAGTCAGGTGACTGTCCCATGTAAATCTCCTCAGGAGGCACCTTTTAAGGGTATACTAATTCGGGCCGGCCACTATTATCAAACAATTTCCCCCCTCCCCGTTAAAGATGCCACCAGGGGAATGAATGAAGCGAGGGGGCCACAATGGCTCCAGAGTTCCAGCAACCCCCTCTACATGTGTTACGTTTTAGTGTGAGCATGTGTGGGAAGTTTAGTGTGGCCTAACATCAAGGCAATTTTCCGGATATATGGTCGTTTTAAAATTTGGCCTAAAGAGTTTTCTTTGATACATATAGCCATTCAGGGGTGACTGTGGACTCGCCCAGCTCGAGCCACCCGATGCTACTTGACTATCTTAAAAATCGGAGAGTTTAATTATTTTGTAAATTCTTTATTGCAGTGTTAATTGTTTATAAAAACCAATGAATAAAGCAACATAATGCGAAAAACAGCTCCGAAGCATTTCTAAATTACGTTGCACAGTAAATGTAGTGCCAAATCATTTTTCAACAATCGGTTTATATAACTCAATTAATAAGTGCTTATATGTTTTGTAATTTAGAGCCATGTTATATTAGTGGAATTATTTATTTCCTTATTAGTGTTTTGTATTTTTGTGTTTCTCGCGTTCTTTTTGGCTGTGCTCTTGATGGGGCTCCGCCATTTTCTTCAGTTGGTCTTCAATCGCTGACAGTGGTGGTCACACATCACATGCCTCTGGACCTTCGCCATTTTTGCATCAATCACTATGTAGCTTCAATAGTTTCTTTTAATATGGAATCTTAAATTAACTTTCGTTACCCAGAGGCAGCACTACCCACACTTCCTGCCAGCTCAAAACATCGGGATCACATTGAAGATGTAATCTATCGGCTGTGCACCATTTTTATACCGTATCAGTTGCTAACACACCGAAACTGTTGGGAAACATTTAAGTGCCTCCCAGTAGGGTTATTGCATTAAGTAAAAGAACACATTCTACAGATGGTGTTTTATTTTACTGCTGACTGCTTCACAGTAACATAATTTTGGGTCATTTACCCACTGAAACACTACATCCCATAAGTGCGACCTGAAATTACCGAAAGATAAGGAGGCCTACATCGTTACTATACAGACAGGAATATTCACTCAACAATACGATGTCATCGTCGGCGTAGGGTGAGTCCAGGAGCAGCAACACAGGCGAAAGGCCCACCCCTAGAAAAGAGTCTCTGCTCAATCGAGCTGGCGCCCTTATTATCCACAGTATTAGGATGGCCAACAGTTTCACGCCCACGGCCACAAACGACGACACCCAAGGCCACAAACGAAGATGTTAAACGAAATATAGCAATACAACAGCAAAAACCATAAAACAAAAACAAAAAAAACAAAACCATGAAAACGCGCAAATATTCTAGATGGCACAAATTTAAAATGATGCCGCATCCCGATGCCGAGGTCCAAAAAACCGAACCCTCACAAACGGTGGGTACCTGGCAACCATATTTAGTTAACCACTGATTTCTGGTTCACTGGCCAGTAATTCCAGATAATTTTTCTTCACTTTACTTTAATTTGTCACAAATGTGCTTGGCCTCTGCCCTAATCCTGTACAGTCAAAAAAACAATAAACCTGGAAAAAAAACTTAAAGTGTGATAAACATGGCAACCAACAAAATCTTCAAAACATGAAAAACTATTAATCGAAAGTCCATCAAACTCGCCGAATGGTCAAACTCAGTACCGTCCAAATCAATCTTTATTTGCAAAGGTACAGAGTGTATTTACACTATAATCGAACTTTCCAACACTTTTGATTCAAGAGTTTCGTCGTCATTTGTACAATTACACATCTTCTGTCACAATGTTACAAAAGGTAACTATCTAGGATAGGTGCTTTTACGAAAAACATGGTAAATAATACCAGAAAATGGTTTATATGATCATAACTAATGACACTTAATAGTAATTTCATTGGGGATTCACATTATTCGCAATATATACCATTAAATGTGATGGCTATTTAGATTGGGGTGATTATATGGAAAAATATATCAAATTGACTTGGTCGAGGTGATTCGGGGCTGGTTGACGGGCGAAATGCCCTGCACCATAACCGAGTGGAGAGTTAGGCATGTGGGTCGTTCGGTCGACGGCCCAGGGAGCCCTGGAGTCCTCCATCAGTTTACAGATGATGTCACATACTTACTGTCACACTGTTTACACCTTATGACGACACTCTAGTCCGTCTCGTACATCTGAAATATACTAGAAATTGCGGGAGGTACTTCAAAGGGTGTAGTGCCCTAAGTGTCCCGGAGGACAATATCACCGTAAATTGAACTTTGTAAAGCTGTTTATTCACTGTGCATGATAACATGTGAACAGTGACAGAAGACGGACCCAGCACTTACGGCCTACCGGTTACCTTAGTGTGAAAATGAGCGTGGTTTTATGCAGTTGCGAAGATTAGTTAATGGTGAATATTTCAAAAATGGTTATGTTTGTTGTAAATTTTCTTTTCCAAAAATTGTTTAGGTGGCTGTGAATTCTTCAAAAAGTGTTCTGGTTGCTGCACAGGTGTACACTGGCATGCGCGTTTGTTCACGAGGCCGACTTTGCCTCGGACAGCTCGCGTTATGTTGCAGTCGGTGCACAATGCCATTCTTTTGCCGTCAGGGGTACTGCTCCAGGCATTCTCGATTCGTTTCCTATTATTCCTTTTAAAGTCTTTTGCGTGTCGTCTCGAGTTTGTTATTTTCTGGCATGGACATTTAGATTTCCCGAATGGATTCAGTTCTGTTAATGAACGCACGCACTTCAGGCATAGAGTTCTTAATTTCCTGTTGCTAGTGCACACATTTAATTAATAAGCGGGCTCGGCGCGGTTGTCATGGTGATGTGTTGTTTATGCCACGGTTGCAGGGTCCGACTCTGTGCACACACGAGCGAGTGGTGGTTCCTGCCTGAGAATGAAGAGGAGGGGGGAGAGTGACCCCATTATCTCAAGAGGGAGTGGGGGTGAATGCTGCTACACTCCTGTGCACCAGGGTGGTGCACAGGAGTGTAGCATTCCCTGCTCAGGAATGTGGATGGGGTGGTCGCCTCCTGCTCAGCAATGGCGGTGCTGGAGGATGCTTGCTTTGTTTGGTGCGAAAAAATGGCAGCTTGCCACGAAACTGAATTTTGACTATTTGTTCCAAAAAAATTTGTTTGAATTAAATTTGCAGCTGAGGACTGCTGAGCACTTTTCCCTTCTTGCCGGTTACTTTCAGTGGTGAATACTGACTGTAAATATATTATGTTAAGTGTTTCGTGATTATATACATATTGATAGCAAGTATTGCATGATTCGCGAAATTATGATGTGATCATTTACATATACAATTATTATGTGAATTTTAGTGCTGACTGCTTCCGACGAATTTATTTGTTACACAAATGTTCATATTACTGTTATTAAAACACTTAGAACCATTTAAAAAATATGTGTCGTGCCGAGTACGAACAAAATTTAGCACTGAATATACAACTTTGGCTTATTAATGTTTTATGTGTTTCATAAGACACACACACACACACACATATATATATATATGGTGCACTGTTGAATTAGTTTTGCCCACTTTAATTGCGCATTTTGTTTGATAATTACATTTCGATATAACAAGTCTCCAAAAAGTTGTATAATTTACGGGACGCGTATAATATAAACAATGCACTCGTAAATTGACCTTTGAATTTCCATGTGGGTGGTCTGTCAACACAGCCACATGCATGAAGCATGTTGTTATTGATGTGTTCTAGCATGTGTTGTGCACTGTACATAAAAATACTTATATGTTCTTTTAGAGTTGGGCATGATACATTTACACTACATAACGCTCTAAAATGTAGTTTGCAATTACTTGCCTGTAAACGACTTGGCATGGAAATGTGTTTTTTCCCGCCATTTCTCAGCTGGCCAAAATACATTTGAGTGTCATCCTCTGCACAAGAAGGGCTTATAGCACACTGAATAAGCTACGTGGTGCGTGAACACAGGAATATTCGCTTCGTTTTTTATGGTGATTATGTTTTGTGACATGGTGATTTCGCCGTTACTTGTAATCACATTTTGTTCTTCCTTCTGCTCTTAGTTGGGAAAGCCAGTTTTGAGGTTGGAAAAGAATGGCTTGGGGAAATGCTGGTCCCTAGTTGGGAAAACCATCTTTGATGTAGTGCAAGAATGGCTTTGTTAAATGCTGGCCCCTAGTTGGGAAAGCCATCTTTGGCGTGGTCGAGGTGACCCAGGGCTGGCTGAGTGTAGAATTGCCCTTCACCATAACCCAGTGGAGAGCTAGGCATGTGCGTCGTTCGGTCGATGACACAGGGAGCCCTGGATCCCTCCATCAGTTTGCAGATGATTTCGTCACGTATATACTGTTACATTATTTACACCTGGTACGCCTAAAATAAACTAGAAATTGCTGGAGGTACTACAAAGAGTGTAGTGCCCTACGTGTCCTGGAGGACAATAATCAATGCATATTGAACTTTGTAAAGCTTTTTATTCACTCTGCATTATTACATGTGAATAGTGACAGAAAATGGGCCCAGCACTTACGGCCTACCGGTTACCTTAGTGTAAAAATGAGCGTGGTTTAATGTGGATACACGGTAGTGTTAAGCTCTCTGGTGAGAGTGCAGGCGGTTCTCCCCTCGGTATGTAAAATAAATAAAGGAAATGTTCCATTTAATTAATTAACTATTGCAGTCAAGCGATAACAGCATAAATTATGATGGTACAGAGGGGGCTCGTGGAGTGGGCAACTTACGCCGTGGTTCTGGCCTGATTGCTGAGATGAACTGGCAGAGTGACATCGACCTCCGTTATGTGTGACGAGAACCGATGTCAAATGCCGAAAGAAAAACATGACATGAACACGATATAATATTATAGCAGTAGTGAAAAATTGTATAAATTGATTAACAAATGTCTGTTAAGGTTGATGTTGTGAAGTTGACGGGGAGTGTCACTGCACTAAACGACATGTTACAAGGATGGAGGCCTTTATAGGCAATCTCTCGTTTTGGAGACATCTCTTTTATATCTACACATTAAATACACCATTACATTTTCTTGCGGAAAGTGTCTGTATTTCACTTCATGTGTCATGTTTCAATTTCACTAGCTACAGCATTGCCAGGTGGCTGTCTCCTGAAGGGATGGACGAGTTCACCTGGGCAAAGGGGTTTGGGTTGCCATGCTCGATTACTCTTAATACAATAAAACACACCCCTGACTGTAGCTGTGAATGAGGTGAAATTGTTTTATGTGTTTGGAAAAATGTTGTGCACTACTGGCACTTTGGGGCAGTAATCACTTCAGTTTCGGCCTACAGGCCAGTTCGATGCCACTAGGTGGTGCATCACGTCTTATGTCGCTGCGCAAGCTGCTAAGACATAACGACCAATTGCCTGTTCGCCAAATGGCTGTGGCTTTGGGGTAAACACAGTTTTGGATAGCCTACCTATTTATTAATGGAGTTACCTCTTGTATTATATTAGTAGGGATGTCTCTTGTGTTATGTAATCCTTGTTGGCAGGAAGGTGCAAGTTCTGTTCTTGACAATGTGCACTACACACTCTTGGTATGATGTTAATGCAGCCTGGTGTATCTGGTGCACTTGATGTGATTACTGCGGTGTGAGTGAGCACAAGGAGCTCGTGTACGTGCAGTTTTTCTTGCCATAATATATGTCATATACATTTATATCGTGTTAAATGTGAGAATTCGTTTGGAAACGTAACCTTATTTTACAAAGTGTTATTCACATGGTATGTTATTGACGATGTGCTTGTGTTATACAGCTATAAACCTCGGCAATCATGCAGTGTCGGAATATCATTTAATAATGTTGAATATTTCGAGAATTACCCTCTTGATATTCCACTGATGATTGTACTGATATTACGATAGCATGAACAGGCCTTAATTCTACGGCCTGCCTGAACATGCCATAACTCATGAGCTATAATCAGGACGACCATTTGCCACAACAGAAACTCTCAACCCAATAAGCTGGAATCCCATATACCAGCCAGAGAAACAGCCCATGTTTCTTTATGCTATGCCAATATGAGGTAAATGTTGGTGGAAACTACTTCCTAACTGTACCTTGCGGGTGATGAATGTATTGAAGATTTTGTTTGGTTTTTGAACCTCTAAGTTTAGTCGACTCTGTACCTACAGTGAGGTAAAAGCTCCTCCTTACATGCAGAAATACATGCAGAAACTCTGGCCACTGTATGGCCATGCCACATGTATGGCTTGCCACCAGGTGTTTGCTTCTCCTAAAAGTTATGTGCCTGCACATCTTGGTCATTCATCCTCACACATGACATAATGGCATAGGCGTGCTTTTCAATCGTCCATGAAGGTCTTTGGGTCTTCTATATGCCACCCAGCAAGAGTTGTTATGGACTGAATCTTCGCTGGTGTGGTTACAATGCTTGCTGTTTGAGGAGAAAGTGCTGTGGGTTCTGGTTCCCTGTCTCTGTGCATGTGCCGGATGGGTGCAGTTGGAAGCTTTGTGACCATGGGTGGTACCAGGGTGAATAGTAGGTGTGGAATTTTGGTCATGGTAGGTTGGTGTTACTGGTGTATGCAGGAGTGGCAGGATTGCCACAGGGAAATACAAGTTATGTGGTGTGTAGTACGGCATTTTTGGTATTGAGGGGGGTGGGCGGTGAGGTACAGTTGGTAGGGCTAAATGAAGCAGCAAGAAATGTGCAAGCACCATGAATTTGTTGACATCTGCCACATGGTTGCCAGGTGGTTGTGGCTGTGCTGATGCCATGGTGCACTGCACACAGATGAAATGTTGAGCCTATACTGGCACTCTCTCTTCCAATTGTAAACGTTGTTCATGTATATGGCTTGCACTCACTCGACACACTAGTGCATCCCTGTACTCTCCATGTTCACACATTCTTCTGTGTCACTGTGATAGCCTGCTCTGGTTAACAGGTCTTGGTTTAGCATTGAATGGAAAACTATGTCCTTATTTGTTGTACACTGCCTGCACTGAAATTGTCCTGTATTTATGAGTTTGTTTTCCGGTGCGGTTAAGTTTGCAGTGTGATATTTCCGTGTGAACCTTAGACACTGCACAATGAGGGTATTTCCTCCCACATACATGATTAAATTGGTGCAAGAGAAGTCTGTGCACACCTAACCACATAGTTATCTGCCCCATCAGTCCTGCATAATAAGACAAATTTCAAGAGATGCTGAACAATGGCGTAATAAAACTAACTAACAGTGAGTATACCTTGGCAATCACTTTAGCACCTATGAAAAATGACATGTGGTTGTCAAACATCGACTTTAGGCTTGCAAATCAAGTGACACATGGTGCATTACCACCTTACATGTGTCCGAGAGATGCCCTCAGCTCCCCCTGTCAGGCAAAAGTAATGTCATCACTAGATTTTTTAAAAGTGGTTACTGGTAGGTAGGTACCAGTGAAACTGAAGGACCAAGAAAAAAACTGCTTTCACAGCCCCGAATAGCTGGTGTTTTCAGTTCACTGCGATGCCTTTTTAACTACTTTCGATATTTCAGGCAATATTGGTGAGGGTGTTCGACAGCCTGATCGGTGAGTCATCTCTCGTCTACCTCGACGACATAGTGGTATGGTCGGAGTTCTGAGAAGAGTACTTGAATCACCTGCCGATAGTACTGGTGTGCCTGGCGATCAACAGCCTGACGTGTGCGATACCCAAGTGCCACCTGCGTAAGGTCAAAATCGACTTCCTGGGTCACGTAGTTAATGAGAAGAGCAATAATCCAAATACAGTAGAACCTCGATTAACCGTCACCCTCGGGACCGGGACCATGACGGATAACCGAATAGACGGATAACAGAAATAATAATAGCGCCGCTACAACTTAGCACCTAGACAGTGTTTGGCGTGGCAACATCGCAATTCACTGCCTTGCATGTTATAACGGCGCCATTGTAAGTCCTAATTGTGATGATTGCTGCGCAGTACTTAATGTGAAATGATTTTAAAAGAGAAAAAACAAAACCACGCCAGTTCAAGTGAAAAATACTTTATTAAAATATTTTATTAAGAAAACAATGAAATATCAACTATACATGTACGTACTGTACTCTAAAAACTTACGTTACCGGTACAGTATTTAGTTTTTAAAATAATCCGTCATTTTCTTTTGTTTCTTTCCCCGTCGAGCTTTTTGGGCGGCCATGTTTCTGATTTTTCTGAGAAGAAGCACCTGGGTCCCGGTAGCCTCCTCTTGACGCTCGAACCAGTCAATGCACTGTGTTAACATCGATTCCGCTTCTGAATGGGTGATTCCTGGGTTGTTATCAAGCGCCGGTTCAGCTTCTTCCACGTCTTCATGATCACCACCGTCATCAAGTTGCAAAACATTGGAAACAATTTCATCATCACTCAAGATTTGAAAGCCTCCATCCTGATTGTCACTGTTTAACCAGTCTGTCACTTCTTGAGTTGATAAAGTTTCATCTATCAGTCCGTTGTTACAAAGCTGCACTATTTCGTCAACACTGACAGGCTCATGTTCTGCAGATTCCTCAGTAGAAGGTTCAGGCCATAATTTATTCCAAGCGTTCTTCAGGTTTGTTGCCGTGAGATCTGACCACGCGTTGGCAACATTAAAAATTGCATCCTTGATGTTGTATGTTCTCCAAAACTCCTTAACCGTTGTAGCGTCGTCAGAAGACAGCAAACTTTCAATAAAAGCCTTCCTGTAGCGTCGCTTCATGTTCTCAATCACACCCTGGTCCATGGGCTGAATGAGAGGTGTTGTGTTTGCAGGAAGAAAGAAACACTTTATTTTACCGTCATCACTTTGAAGTTCATTGTAAGGGTGGGAAGGGGCGTTGTCCATGAGCAACAATGCTTCCTGTGGTAATTTCTTCTCTGCAAGATGAGCTCTTACTTGGGGAACAAACACTTTGTGAAACCAGTCGAAAAAAATCGTTTGGTCCATCCAAGCGTTTTTTTGAGCATAGTAATTTACTGGTAAAGCGTTCAAATTCAAATTTTTAAATGCACGGGGTTTTTTAGATTTTCCTATCACTGCTAAGGGTAATCTATGATTGCCTGTGGCATTTGCACACACCATTGCAGTGATTCGATCTTTTTGGATCTTAAAACCTGGAGCAGATTTTTCTGAGAATGAAGCCAGTGTCTTTTGTGGCAGAGCTTTCCAGTTAAGTCCAGTTTCGTCACAATTATACACTTGTTCCCTACTGAGATTAAGATCGTACATTTTTGCAGTAAATTCTGCTCTAAAGCCCTCTACAACAGCACTGTCTGAGCTAAGTTTTTCGCCGGTAATGTCCAGTTGTCGAATGCCGTGACGAAACTTAAACTTTTCAAGCCATCCCATGCTGGCTTTGAAGGTTGGGTCGCCATCTAGTTTTTTGTTCATGTCCATCGCCTTCGTCACTATAATGGGTCCAGAAAGGGGTATCCCTTGGCTTCGGGCTTGAACGAACCACTGATAAACAGCACTATCGAGTTGTTCAAATTTTGCTGGTCTCATTGTTTTTCTAGTCTTGACATCTCCATCTGTGTTTTGCATTTTTGATACGTGTTCCTCAATTTTATCTGCATCACGTTTTAAATCATTTACGGTTGTTCTTGCAACACCATAAATCTGAGCCAGACTTGTAGCTGTTTCACCTTTCTTCAATCGTTTAATAATTTCTAGTTTTTTGTCGAGTCCCAAAACCACACGTTTCCGTTTCTCAGCCATAACAGAAGAGCAACCCACACTACGTATAAACAGCACTGTCAACAATAAACGGTAAAGCACGAACACTAGTAGGCACTGCACTCGAAATCGGCAAAAACTTCGGTTCACTGTAGTAAGCCACGCACCGTACTGAACTGAAACAGTAGCAGTGGAATGCAGAAGACAGTGTAAGGGGGGGTGGGCGCGCAAACCCAAGGTCACTGCCCTTGCCGCCAATGACTCACGCACAGTGCAGGTGTGCAGTACAGTCGTCACTACTCATCATAGAGCCTCGACAGACGATCCGGCTCGGCGCTGATGCGGAAACATACAATTTTTTTGCGCTAGCGGGGTGGCGGTTAATAGAGACTGACGGTTAAAAGGGTGACAGTTAATCGAGGTTCTACTGCAGTGAGTATTTGCAGTTGATTGATGAGCACATACCACCATGCACATGCTAGAAGCTGAATAATATCTTATAACTTGCTTGGAGAGTACATCCCGATCTTCGCCATCATCACCACTTCCCTCACTGCTTTGTTGTCATCTCAGAAGCTTTTTCAGTGGGACCAGGAGGTCGATGATANGCCATCATCACCACTTCCCTCACTGCTTTGTTGTCATCTCAGAAGCTTTTTCAGTGGGACCAGGAGGTCGATGATACTTTCAACAACAATATGGCAAGATTCTGCATGTGTCAGACCCTAGCAACGCAAAACCCAATATGCCATCTGTATTTACAAATGGACGCCAGCCGGAAGGGACTCGGTGCAGTGTTGTATCAGTGTGTCGACATGAGCGAACATAACATCATCGATTTTGGAGTGCAAAATTTGGGTCCACCAAGTGCTGGTACGACTTCAACAAGAGAGTTTTTGGCTGTCATTTGGGCCACCATAAGTACCAAAATACCTCGAATACCAGAGTTTTACTCTATGGACAGACAACTGGTGCTTGGTGCAGTTGCACACCATGTGGTAAGCCCGCAGCAATTCACCGACATGATGTCACGATCCCCTTGTTCTGATGTTATCGTGCAGGATAATGCAGGGTGGGAATACTTCCTGCCACCCAGCCTGCAGGACGCAGTTACTGAGGTAAGCCTACAACAAATCATCACTGCAGACAACCACACCTCCTTGTGTGAAGTGTATGAAAATGTTGTGCAAGACTAGCAGAAATGTGACGTAACCAGAAAACACAGCAAGAACTGTGAAACATAAGCCTCTGAGTGTTGGAATGGTGTAGATAGCTGCATAGAATTGTGATCCCCCACCGATCATGATGTATGACACGTGTTCTTTCCCCCCACTGCAAGGGAGAATGTGTTATGCCACACTCAAGAAAGTGGATTCGCTAGAAACCCAGGCAAAAAAAAAAAAAACCATTGCCAAATGCAAGGGAACACTTATACTGGCCCAGGCTGACATGCAGAGTGTAGAAGTTTGTGCAATGTTGCGGGATTGTAACCAATTCAAAGCATGTAGGACTGATGGGACACAACAGTGAAAGCAATGCATATCGCAGGCATCCTTTGAAGTGGTATCACTAGATCTAATGGGACCCTACCCACCAACCTCTACAAGGAAACAGTTCAGTGGTCATGGGTAATTACTCACTGTGGGCAAAAGCATAGCTGGCATCATACATTCAACAGTCGATGCCCACTACCAGCCGACCACCACCAGTCAGCTGCTTGAAAGGAGTTCTGTCTGAAAAGAGTTCAGTCAGCAATGATTTTGGGTATCCCCACCGAGGAAAGAATTCATTCCGCAGCATTTTCGCGACTATGGTGGCATGGGCTGTGAAGATGAGAAAGGCCTCAATTCAGAGCGAGAATTCGTCGGTGACTACCAGGATAAAGCACTGTGTTCAAGGATACGGCCCCATCAAATCCAATACTATGTCCTGGAAGGGAGCTTACGGCACTCGTAGTTGCTGGTTCTGTACTCCGTCTGCTCGTCTAGATTTTATGCAGTTGCATTTCACACATTGCTGCACATACTCGCGGGTCTGGAATGTGACTCCAGGCCAGTAGTATTGTTGCAAAATATTTGTTCGTGTTAGTTTGGTTCCAGGGTGGTTCGCTAGTTGACAGTCTTGGCTTGGGCTAGATTGAAAACTTCCCCACGTGCCACCAGTGGTATGCGAAGAAAATTGCCCCGGTGCTCGTGTCTCAATTCAGTCATCGATCACCCGCAAGTAGTTGATAGTCTGGTCCGTGCATGCCTTGCGTGCTGCCATCCATGTCAACCAGGTGTCCGAAGAAGTCGACCCATGTATTGCCAATGCGGCATTTGTGGTTCGCGCATGTAGGACCATACACTGCAAGTCTTTCCAGGACGATGGCTAGGTGTAGAGCATGTTCCTCCCAGGTGGCTGGGGTGCATTTCAGCCCGAAAATCATGGTACAGAATTGGTACCTTCTACCATCGGGGACCGCGAAGGCCATCTTGTGGCGGTCTGCTGGGCTGACTGGAACCTGNCGAAAATCATGGTACAGAATTGGTACCTTCTACCATCGGGGACCGCGAAGGCCATCTTGTGGCGGTCTGCTGGGCTGACTGGAACCTGCCAGTACCCAGAGTGTAAGTCTAGTGAGGACATTATGCATGCTTTACTCAAAATAGCCAGTCAGTCCCTCATGTTAATGACTAGTGGGGGTATACTGATGGCCACCTGGTTAAGTGGGCGAAAGTCCGTGCAGAAGTGCCAACTTCCATCATTCTTAGGTGCAAGAGCTATTGCATAGTTGTTTATAGCTCTCAGTTAGCTCGATAACCCCATCACAGAGCATTTCGTGTATCTGCTCACGAATAATTCTTTGCAGGTACGGCCCGTACCCTGTTGGTGCAAAGTAAATGGGGTCATTGTGGGTCGTCGGCATGTGGTGTTCTGCATCCGTACTGCGTCTCAATGGGTCCACCATGGCCAACACATCTTGCCTCTCATTGAGTACATGCTGAATGATGGCGTGATATTCCAGGGGAACCGCGTGGTCCAATTCTGCTAGCAGCACGCTTATGCTATCTACTTTGTTTCGGTTACCCCGATTATACACTGTCCTCCTCTCTGTGCACCCAAAGTGTATCTGGTCTCGCATAATCTCCACAATGGCATCCTGTTCTATTAGCCAGGTGCCCCTAATAGGCATTCTCCCGGAGGTCTTCTGAGACTAGGGCCTTGACCTGTAGGTTAACGTCCCCAATTTTTATTGTTAGAGTGCTTTTTCCAATTGATTTGCGTGTGTTGTTGCGGTTTGCTAGTTGGATAGGTTTACGGTGTAGCCTGGTGTTCTTTGCAGTACAAATCTCCGATGCACAAAGTTATGGGATGCTGCAATACCGATTAGTGCGTTCGTGGTTTGGTTGTCTATACTGATAGGAATGCATACAAGTCTGTTCGTCCCGCTGGAAACTTGCCCCAGGATTATCTGGTCGTTACATAAGTGGATGTTTGTCAAGGTTTGGTTTGGTACTGATATCGCAGGTAGGGGGAATCGTGCGGGCCTACTCACATTGGACATTTCCCGTCGGCTGCTGGTTGTATTTGGGACATTCGTTTCGCCAGTGGAGCTGATTCCCTTGGCACAGTTTGCAGAGATAGGGGGAAGGCATTTTGTTTTCCCATTTCCTGTGTTGGGTTACGCTAAGAATGGGTTTTTCGAGTCCTCTGGGTTTGTGTCTCTTTTGTTCTCGACTTCCCTACGTACTTTCCAACTGGTGTTCACCCCCATCACTTCTGCTTATATTTCTGTTACCGAGGATTTGGTAGGTCTGCGATCTCTGCCTCGTGTACCAAATCTTTCTTAACTCGCACAGGCTCGGCTGCTCGTCCCCCTGAACGGGTTCGAACCCCACAGTAGTTAAGGTAGATGTGTTCTGTTTTGCTAGCCAACGAACGAACTGTTCTCAAGAAATTGGGTGTCCCACTGTAAATAAGCAGCCATAAGGTCTGTTAAAACTCTTGTCTGACCTGCTTTACAATGATTTCTAAAATGTCTTCGAATGCAATTTATGAGTTGAACTGCGAGGCTATCGTTAGTTTCTGGTTGACTAACACTTCTCAATCCTCGTACACTTGTTGTAATTCTGTATGTAACATACTCTGCATGTGTAACATGGCTACTGCATTGGCATAATGGTTGGTGAATAGACTAAGAAACTCCTCCTAAATGAGGTTATAGGCTACGAAACCGCCCCAAAACTTACCGGCATACCCCGCTGGTAGTTGTAATAGTGGTCTTTAACCACCACCATTGCCTCCCTCATGGGGGTACATGCTCGAAGCTCCAATGTAACACCATACAATCAAAACAGATGTCGATTACGTAGAACGTGTCGACACCACAGAGACTTCCTGGTCTTGTGCATGGCACAAAGGCGAGGAAGAAGTAGGAAGACATCCCCATTCTCAGTCACACACAGGCCGCGGCAGCTGCCATGCATCACGAACTGAGGCGACGAAAAGTCCCGTATAATGCTGTCTAGGTCAGAGCTCAGCAAATCGACTCAACTGTTATTCATCACAGCGGTCCACTATGCGTACCAGGTACGACACGACGAGTGAGTGAAGAGATAAGACTTTTGGGTGGCAGTAGTTAGAGGGCAGGTAAGGCAGGGGTGCCAAACCAGGACACAGGGACACACGGTAGCCATCTTGGATGATGTCATTTTTTCCCTTTCCCCCTTTTTTTTACATCCTGCGGCGGCCATTTGGCAGCCAGTACCGATAAAAATTGGCAGATTTTCCTCAAAATGTACCTAATTTTCGTAAAAAAATATGCCATGCACAATCCAGCTGAAATTGCTCATGACTCCACAATCGGACTAAATGACCACTTTTTGGGCAAATGAGGGATCGAGGTATTAGTCTAACATGCTATGTGAGGCTCTCGAAAGGGTCTCATCTCTGATTGGCTATGCAAGGATCTTGGAAGGGTCTCGTCACTGACAATCCAGCACCATCCATATTGTCTAAAGAATGTTTGTAATCATTGCCCTCCATCATACGACTTCTCTCTTTATGCTTTATTATTCCACTTTGTTTTTCCTTCTGGCATTCTTTCACCGGACGCCCTGGAGGTTCATGCTCTTTCATTACTACCAAATGTTGATACTTCACGCTCTTACATTCCTACCAGATGTCCCTTCTTCATGCTCTTACATTCCTTCCCGCCAGTTGGTCCTACTTCACGTTCTTGAATTCCTAGCCAATGATGTCTATCATGGTCCCTACTTCATGCTCTCGCTCGAATTCCTACCAGACATCCCTACTTCATGCTCTTGCGTTCCTATTTTCTCAGAGGACGGTGTCCATTTGACAGTAAGTATCGACGATAGTCATTTTGGCATTCAGTACCAATGGCCATTGTGTTACCCTACTTCATGTTCTAGCATTCCACACTAAACTTTTCCGTACTTCATGCTCTTGCATTCCAAGAGAGGGGTTTTTCTCCGAGTCTTCCCGAATTATATTACCTTGTTCTGTGCTCTGGCACATATGCATACTTATAAGCATAGTTGCCCGTAATTGCCTAACAGTTTAAGATAGTCACCAAATTCATAACACAGGCATCCCCCCAACAAAGAAAATTATCACATCGTCATTTATGCCCTATGCATACTTATAAGCATAGTTGACTTTAATTATTTATCTGTTTAAGATACAGTTGCCAAATTTATAACATAGACGTCACCCCCAGCAACGAAAATTATCACAGGGTCATTTATACCCTAAGCACACTTATAAGCATAGTTGGCCATAATTTCCGAACCATTTCAGATACAGTCGCCAAATTCGTAACATAGACATCACCCCCGACAATGGAAATGATCGCATGGTAATTCATGCCCTAAGCGCTTTTATAAGCACAATAGCGCGGACAGAGTTACAAGCTTCTACATTAATGTGAGAATTAAACATTTTACATACTGTATAATGGGCGAATATGGCACAACCCAGCTGTTGTCTAAGGTTACGAACAACCCGCTGAGAACCTTGACAGTGACTTTCCTACCACCATCTTCTAGTGCTCTACGTCTGTATAACGGGTAGCCTTTGTTATTGTACACGGTTTCTTTTAGTAGCATTCGTGGATATTTTTTTGTACATTTCCCACCATTCATACAAGGCGATGCTGGGTTATTCACGCCACATGGACCGTGAACCATGTTTCGGACTATGGTGTCGTACAAATATTTATCTTGCGCTGGATCCGAAATCTCAGCGCTTATTAAGTCGTCTATTTGGTTGGGCGCTGCTTTTCGTTGAGCCATATTAGGATGTGTACATGTGGCAAACCTCGTTTTTGCCACTCAATGTACGTCTGTACGTCTCCGAATATTTTGCCTTTTGTAATAACAATCATTATATTTTGTACTTTTAAACGAAAGACTCTGGCAACTAAATCGGGTCTATCAGTAGCTTTTTGTCCGGGCATTAGATCCACCGTAATTTCCTTCCATGAGTGACTGCAAGTGAAAGTGACAAAAAGATCGGTCTACCGTAACTCCATACATAGGCGAATGCATCCTGGATGTATTCGTGCAGGTAGCGGGGGCTGTTGAAGACGGAAGAATTACCATTTTACCTTAATCACTGGGGTTTACATTAGCATCGCTATTAATAGCATCTTGCAGATGTATGTAATTCTCAACTGGCAGTTTTTTTTTATTTAAAGAGATGTAGCGGAGGCGTTCGCTTTCTGCTTTTATATACATGTTGACCAGAAATTGTTGAAAAAGTTGTCTGCAGCGCGTGAAGAGGTTGAAATAATTCTTTCGCAACATCATATGGTACGCATAAAAATCCATACCCGAAACTTTTTTGTTCGGAACAGACTGTTTTGTTATAGGATTAATGAGTGGAATTTCAAATTGATATCCGTTTTGTCCCTTCCCATAAATCAGCGGATATTGCAGTGGGTCATAAAACTTACGAGTGTCAGCTACCCATATTGTCATGAGCTCGCAGGACAATGTCTCGTGAGGAGAACGATTCGCCGCTCACCACTGCAGCGTTTTCATTAATTAAAGGTGCATTGTAGCGCCTCTCATGCTCTCCACGCGGAGTCCGACCAGCATGGATGATCACCTTAAAATCCTCTTGAGGCATGTTCTCTAAAGCGGTTTTAAATGTGTTCATGCAGCATTCTCTGAATTTTCAACACCGTGTCTCTTTCAACTCCTTGAATAAATTGGCAGCAGCGGTTTGTTTCAATTTCTTCGTTACAAATGAAATATACCTGCAAGAATTTATGCTGTTCATTGACAGCTGGAAAAAGCGCACCTATTCTATGATAAACTTGCCCTTGAGCAGTAAACTTTGGCGAAAATCCGGGCATTATTATCTCTCGGTCAACTCCAAAAGAGGTAATTATTAAGTTTAGGGGCTTTTCCGTAAATAATAAAAAAACTCCAAAAAGTGGTATATTTCGACTCTACTAATCACATAGAACACGAATATACTAGGGGCGTAGCTTTAAAATAAATACAACATATTTTAAAAAATTGAACAAATTTGCGAGATGACTGTTTTTGGCAGTTTGTTTACGTTTGTGAACGAAACGTCCTAGACCAACAAAAGTTGCATTAACGGGTTCTGCACAGCTTACCTTGGTCATATTGAAGACGGCGTAATGTTAAAATAAGTAGAACATATTTAAATAAATCGCGAAATTTGATGTTTACATCTATTAACGTCTGCCGCCATTAATAATGGCTGCCCATTGCATATTCACGCAATCTAGCGGGCGCATAAATCATCACGGGTCATACGTTAGTATGCCTACAGGTACTGGTCGTGGTGAGTTAGGTGGTGCTCCGTTCGTGATTTAAAACGAAGAAAACAAGCAAGACTACGTTTCTGCATTGTATTAGCCTATAAACGAGTGCTTCTGTGTATATCTTCGGCTGTAAACGAGTGTACCAGCGCGTTATATGCGCGTATGTGGCGCTTTGTGGAAGATTGTGATTTCCTCGAGTGATCTGAGGTTGAATGGGCCGTTGACAGAGTATGTACCACTTGCCTACATTGGTGAGTGCATTGATAGTATTTTGGTGTGTTTTACACTCCTTTAAATCCCTAAAATCCTAAATTTGTAGTTTAGTGTAAAACCCACAAATCCTAACAGGTAGCTTAACGTGCAAATGTAGTTATATTACGTAATTCAAACAAGGTTTTACCGGACGTTTTTACTCCACAATTTAAAATTTTTTCTCTACTAACCTAGGATTATTGGTAGGTAACGCAGAACACGACTATAGTAGCGTCATTAACGTATGACTAATTGTATAATATGTGCCCACCTAACCGAACAGAACCTAACCACATGATGGGTGAATCACTATTTTACATTTTTAAACTAACCTAGGATTGCAGTTATTTAAAATAACGTAGGATTATAGGCTTCCCATCTAGTCTGTGATTGTAGGGTGTTGATCGGAGATTTGATTAATATTGTATTATCTAATATTACTTTACAACCTTACAATCCTAGGTAAGTTTACAATCCAACAATCCTAGGTTAGTTTATAAAACGTAAAATAGTGATTCACTCATCATGGAGTTAGGTTCTGTTAGGTTAGGTGGGAACATATTAAGAAATTAGTCTGACGTTAATGCCCCTAGTATATTAGTGTTCTGCATCATTAGTAGAGTGGAAATATACAATTTTCTGGATTTTTTTTGTGTTTTTCAGAAAAGCCTCTAAACTTAATAATTACCCCAAAATATATAATTTGGAAACATGAGTTGTACTTTCTGATCCTATTTAAAAAGCGCCATGATTCATCAACGTCATACAAAAAGAGAGTTTTCAGAGGCTCTTCTTGCTCACCAAGTAGAGGAAGGGAAACTTTCCCGCTGGAACAGCACATCCCCCGTGGTCTCATCTTTCCATTTCAAAGCGCTACAAAACTGGCACGACTTGTCCATGAGTCCGATAACAATAATACTATGATTATTATAATCGATCAAGGGATCGTAATGAAATGCCTCGTCATTAAATACAGACAAAGTGTTTCTTTGCAAAGTTCGTTGACGTTCCGCTTGGAGTTCCGCGTTTGCGATTCTTCTCGCCTGTGACTGTTAAGGTGTTTCGAATGCCCTTAAAGCAGCCTGTCGTTCTGCTTGTTCTTCCAGTCGTAGTTGGGTCTGAACAGGCGTTTTGGAGGCTCTTAATAGGGCTTGACGCTCAGTCTGTTCAATTAAATGCAGCTGCGTTTGTTAACGCATTTCTGAGGCTCTCAAAGTGGCTTGACGCTCTGCCTGTTCATCTCTACGGAGTTGAGTATCGGCAGGAGTCTTTAATATCCTGAGATGTTCTTGGCGTGCGGCCTGTTCTTCGAGCCTTTCCTGAATCTGAGCAGGCGATTAAGCGTCTCTCAAAGCAGTTTGCCGCTGTGCTTGCTCTTGTCTTCTCAGTTCGGCATCTTTTGAAGACTCTTGCGTTCGAGTAAATCTTTTCGCTTGTGCTTGAGACGATGCTCTTGAAAGATTTGATTTTCGTTTGCGAGGCATTATTTGTTTAACAGACTATGAAAAACTAAACAACAAAAACAACTGTTGAAAAACTAAACAAAAATGTATACCAAACCAACAAATCCAATTCAAAGTGCAAATCAGTACCAAAGGTCAATCCAGTCTAATAAATTGACAAATGCAGTCCATTGAAACTATTTGAATGCCATCTATTGTCAATTTTTAAAACTACAATTGGTATGTCGTTTAACATAGAATGATTAAAGGAAATTTCATATTGAGTAAATGTTTTGAGATATTTTCTTGCAATAAAAAGTAGCCAATATCACATTTCAGCTCTCCAACTATTTCTGTGCAAGAAATTGCGTCGATCTGTTGCTCGGTTGCAACGTTGCATTGTTGACGTTGCATTGTTAGCGTTGCATTGTTATCCGGTTTGTGTATGTTTTAATTTTCCAATAAGAATTTCCCCGAGGGAATAAGATATTTTCTCGAGATAAAAAGTAGCCTATGTCACTTCCCGGCCCTCCAACTAAACCTGTGCAAAAAATCACGTCGATCCGTTGCTCCGCTGAGACGTGAAAGAAGGACAAACAAACAAACGCACTTTCGCATTTATAATATTATTATAAATTGTTATCATGGAAAATCTATTGATTGTAGTGAATTGTACTGCGTAGTTTTGCGTGTTAGTGTGGGAAGTCAAAGGCTTACGTACTGCTGCCACTTAGCCGTGTCAAATGCAGAAGACTTAACCAAATTAAACCTAACTTCATGATAGATTGTAGTTTTAACTGTGATCCCGTGCAAATGATATAAAGCGTAGTCACCTCGCAATAAAAAATGCTGTTCAAGCGTAACCAATCATTATCCACCGAGTCAGAGTTCCAACGCCAGCAAGGCAGTAAATCCCCAAAACAGTTATTCAAGTCACGCCGGCAGTTTTGTGTATAGTCTATTCGCAGTTTCTTCAGACTTTTGAATTGAATCCTTGAAAAATCACCCCGTGTATGACTTTTTTGATTCTTTCGTTAACATGCCATGTATCACCTGCGTTATATACTTCTGTTAAAACAAAAATATCTTATTTTTTGTTAAATTGAACGTTTACTTATATTTTGCTTGTAAATGATAATATTTTATTTGTAATTAATATGGATAAAAACCGCGAGAAAACATGTGTGTTGGTCATGTTTAGTAATAAATCGTTCTTATGCAAAAATTTATTACACTGATTGCGCACGAATACGGCGCGCTGTCCGTTTGGTGTAATTTTCTAGACTCAGTTAAGCTTTATTTTCTAGACTTAGTTAAGCTTTATTTTCGTGATGCGGAGGAATATCCTGGAAGTAGAACTTAAGCAGGGCTTCAGAAAAGTTTGAAGTAACAGTGAATGAACAGGATGAGTATAAAAGAATACCTCAACTTTGAAGGTATATAATATCAAAACCAAACATCCTACAACCTAGGTTGACCAATCAAATGAACCGTGGAACTGTAAAGTTTGTTTGCCATATCTTCATAAATGTTCAATGTGGCCACCACGAGCGGCCGAACGACATCTACGCGATAATCAAACTCGTTCCACACTCTTGTCAGCATGTCTGGTGTTACGGTTTGGATGGCGTCCATAATTCTGGTATTGAGGTTGTCAATGTTAGCCGGCAATGGTGGACGAAACACTTGATCCTTTATGTACCGCCATAGAAAAAAAATCGCACGGGGTAAGATTCGGGCTTTTTGGGGGCCAGTGATGAAGAGCCTGGTCACCAGCTGCTCCTCGACCAATTCAGCGTTGCGTCAACGTCTCGTTCAGGTATACGCGAACAGCTAGGTTCCAATGGGGTGGAAAATGAAGTCCCCCGCCACCTCTTCTAACTGAGGAAACAATCATTCTGTAAGCGTGTCCAAATAAGGGATTCCAGTAACAGTGGGATCGTGAAAATAGAAAGGGCCGAAAACAGTGTCTTTGGATACAGCGCAAAACTCGTTCACTTTGGGGGAAGCGCGCTCGTGTTCGGTTGTTTCATGTGGAGGCTCCTGGACCCATACCCGCACGTTGTGCCAGTTCATTGTATGGAACGTAGCTCCATCGCTAAAAACCAGCTTAGACATGAAGGCATCGTCTACCTCGTTCTGGGAAAGAATGAAAGCGCAGAAATCACGTCTCAGTTCTTTATCCCTTTCGGTAAGTGCCTGTACAAGCTGTAACATATATGATTTATACAGCAATCGCCTTTGCAACAGTGTCCATACCGTCGATTGAGGGATTTGCATTTCCCGGCTAGCTTGCCAAGTTGATTCTCTCGGACAGAGAACGAACGCTTGTTGAATCAGTTGCACATTCTCTTCGGACACACGCATCCGCCCGGAACTTTAGCCTTTGAAAAGTCACCCTGTGTCACGGAACTGACGAAACCAACGTACGATACTCCAACTATCAGGAGGAGGACGTCCGTATTTGCGACGGAATTCACGTTCAACAGTCATAACAGATTCACATTTAGCAAACTGGATAACACAGAACGCCTTCTGTTGTTCCGTCGCCATCGTGATGCGGACTAACACCCAACACACGCTCATAGTGCGACGACAGACGCCCCCAGCATCATCTCTCGGCACATAAAGGAAACGTCAGACCGTCCCCTTCACATTTACGTGTCAAATGTGACCTCGCTTCCCCCTCACTACCTCAAACCGAGAGTTACGAATGCCATCCAAACCGTAACACCAGACATGCTGACATGAGCGTGGGACGAGTTTGATTATCGCGTATATGTCGTTCGGGCCGCTCATCGTGGTCACATTGAACATTTATGAAAGTATGGTAAACAAACGTATCAGTTCCGTGGTTCTTTCAATTGGTCAACCAAGGTTGTAGGTTGTTTGGTTTTGATATTATAGATCGACGAAGATGGGGTATTCTTATATACTCATCCTGTACTATAGGTATCGAGCGCGAAACGCTCAAGCATCCGCGATGCTTAGAGTTTGCCATAAAAATAATAACAATGTGTGTGTGTGTCATTTTCCTGGAATGCTTAGCGTTCCGGACAAATGTCAACACATTACATATCTTCGCAAATGTATCTCCGCGTGTCATCACTTTGCATATACCATACATTTTATTTGCATGAATTGTTGTGCTTATATATACATATATACGATATTTATACAATTTTTTCTTATCAGAACGCAAGAAAATCGGCCTAGATTGTTCTCTTGTAAAAATGCATATCTGACATTTTTTGCAAATCAACTAAAAAGACAGGCAAGATGGCTTTTGAACACACTTGAGGAAACATTATCAATTGAATTTAATAGCCTTGAAGAAGAGGTGAGTTTATTGAGTACTGGCATAAGAATTGCACAACTAATTCGCTTGTTGTTTTTTTTTCACTTTAGCTAAATCTCTAACACATAGTTCCAACTCTGCAGGACGGTGAAATTATACTGTGGGAAAGGTGAGTTATAAAACGTACATTAAAAACGATTAACATATCACAGTCGATAAGTTGTATACCTGTATACAGTAGGCCTACTATAAAATTACTGATAAAAGCACGATATTATCATGCTGTATTATTGGAGACTTCTATCAAAGGTTTCTTTACAAATTGAATCGGACACAATTACGATAACATTATCGTATTGTATATGCAATATAATACATTATTGCATGTGGATTATAGTGTTAAAGTATTCTGATCTTTTAAAAACTGATTAGAGATTGTGAAACCACACTGTGAGAACACTTATTCGGTGATTATTGAACTTATAAAAACTCGTTCATGCACTCTGCAGTAGTTTTTACCACTGTATTTCTATGCATAACTTGTTTTTTTTACGAATTTAACTACTTTATGTTATTGCACAATTGTCATTAACATTTCTGTAATTATTTGTGATGTGTAAACAAATATAACTACCTTAAGAAAGTATTTTATCTTATTATACTAAATTGGTTTGGAATTAGTTACATGGACATAATTTCTCAGATGAACTCACTTTTCCTACATATAAATAATAACTTGGAGTTTCATCGTGTTACAGTTACGTCTATCTTAATTTTTTTCATAAGTGACACTAAAAACTAGACATAAAAACAACTATTGATCTGAGAATACTATGTGACTTTTGTAACAAATATACTTTGTAAACAGAAAATGTTATGAAGTTCTTTCTGCTTGTTAGTGTGAGTGTGTACTCACGTGCGCTAAATTCTTCCAACAATTCATTTGTTACACAATTAATTTGTAAATCACAATGACTCGGAAATTACATGTGAATAGAGAAACCATAGTCTTCAAAGCGATTAACACAAAATTAACCATTTCTGCATAACCGATTTTTGTACAATTTTCTTTTAAGAATTTGAAAATATTAGCGCGGCATCAGAAAAAAACTGATGTATCAATCTGCGTGAATCTATTATACTATAGCAAACTGACTACAGTAATTATACACGAATGATTATAACAAAATAACCAAATCCTCCATGTGTGGCAATCATCCATTAATTTTGCACGCACTATTTGTAACAATGTTTGAAATATGTAACTGCATTGAGGTAAAATATTTTCAGATGACAATAATTACAAAAAGTTTAATATAAGAATTTTCCATTGTTACACTTAAATACTAAAACACATTATATGTTGAGCATTTATGCGAGAAAACCTTGCAATGTTGTAATTTCTTGTCAACTTACGTACAATAATAAATTTGATAGTTATCAAACTTACGATTAGTAGATACTATACTCCAAGACTTTGCTTAATTTTCTCCCTTAAAAGCAGACCTATATTTGCGGAAGTACTACGAAAGTATACTCATGAAATAGAAAACTCAGTACGCCAAGTGTATACAGAGAGGAAAATATGTGTCAACAGCTAATTATTATACTGTCCGTTTCGCTCACTCTAGGCCCCAGATGCTCGTTTATAGGTATCAAACTATTAGTCTTAATTTAATGAAATGTTTTACAGACATACCTTGGAGTATGAAAAGCATGGTAAAGTCACCTAAAGTGTTAGGAGTGGTCGTCATTAGCATCAGCGCATGCCTGCACACGTATCTCCATTATACGGGCGGTAGCTACCATAACATCAGAAGTCACGGCGTCAATTTCTCGCAGAATACTGTCTTGTAGTTCCATGATAGTCCGTGGTTTGTTGCAATAGACTTCCTCTTTCAGCACGCCACTTGAGAAGAAACCCAGTGGGGTAAAGTCAGGCGTTCTGGGTGGCCAAAGTCATTTGGAGATGATAAAATCTTTAAAGGAAGGCATAGTTTCTCTAACGTTGGCATTTTATGCGTGGCAAATGGTACCATCCTGCTGAAAATAGCCAGTGCAGAGTTTAATGTCATTCAACTGGAAGATTCCTATGTAGACGTCGGTATCCACTGGCGTGTTTAAAAAGACGGGGTCGATGATGCGGTGCCTTGATAAAGCGCATAACACTTCCATTTTTCGTCATCAAGAGGTATTTCATACACAGTGTGAGGATTCTCCGTAACTGAAATCCAGGTATTTTGGTAATTAAGTGCCCATTGAAATAGAATAACGCTTTGTTGGAGAACTACGCGTAATCAAGGATTCCCGGTTGTGCACTGACAAACAGCTGGAACCAAAAACAATAGTTGACTCTTTTTCGCTTTGTCGGGAGGTTCCACTGCAGTAACACGAAACATACGCAGCTTTGCTTTTTTGGCAACTCGTTGACATGTGCTTGCGAAAATACATATCTCCTGTGACATTCCATTCAACGACTTCCTTTGTTGAGGTTAGTAATTGGTTTCTCACTTCCTGCACCATCGCATCTGGCAGTTTCGGATGTCCCCCTTCATGAAGGGGGCCGCGGCGGCTGAGCGGTTACCCTTCTCGCCTCCCACCAAGGCGAACCGGGTTCAACCCCCGGCCGGTTCACTCCCGGATTTTCACATTTTGTAATCGTGCCGGACGATGCCGCTGGTCGGCGCGATTTATCGGAGATCCCCCGTTCCCTCCACCATTTAATTCCACAGCTGTTCCATACTCACCTCATTTCACCCCTATCGGCACTCAAGACCTCGCTGTTAAGAGCCACCCAAACCTTTCACTTACTCCTTCTTCATGCACATCCAACAATGTTCCCCTTGTTTCCATTTTTTCCACCCAATATAGAATATGTGATTTTATGGGCGGTTTCCGGCCCCCAAAATGTGCAATAAATAGTCACTGCCATGCCTTTATGGACTCTGTTTTCTAATATATGGGGACGATAAACACACGCTGCTTCACAGAGTACCGACTCATTCTGTACTCTAACAAACACGGACCACTATCAGGTGCGTCACAACACCAGGGACAAGAACTCAAACTGCACACATACGTCCGTACGAGTGGCATTTAAAGGCCGAATCGTCCAGATGCACGTGCATGCTTATTCAAGGACTATAGACTGCAGCGCCACCTTCAATGATTTCACTGGGCCACCACTAACGACGTCACCGTGCTTTTCATGCCCCAAGGTATGTCGGCAGCACATTTTATTACATTACAGCCAATAGTTTGATATTAATGAGCGGACATCACAGGCCGACAGCGAATGAAACATCCTATATGTTGCTACAAAATAGTTCCCAAAGATGTATTGTAGTGGCAGTCTTGTAGTAATGTATATACACTGGAGAGACAAAAAAACGGGTATAGGCCTGCGTATGCAAATAACAGAGGTATGGAACCAATCAGAGTTACACGATTCGGTCGGAAGCGCCCATAAAAGACGACAAGCTTTTGGCAAAGTTGCTAGATCGGTTATTGCTGCTACAATGGCAGGTTATCAAGATTTAAGTGAGTTTGAACCCCGTGTTATAGTCGGCGCACGAGAGATGGGACATAGCATCTCTGAGGTAGCGATAAAATTTGGATTTTCGTGTACAACCATTTCACGAGTGTACCATGAATATCGGAAATCCGGTAACACATCAAATGTTCGACATCGCTGCGGCCGGAAAAAAATCGTGAATGAACGGGACAAACGACGACTGACGAGAATCATTAAACGTGACAGACGTGCAACCCTTTCTCAAATTGGCACAGATTTCAATGCTGGGACATCAAGTGCTAGCGTGCGAACTATTCAACGGACCATCATTGATATGGGCTTTCGGAGCTGAAGGCCCACTCGTGTATCGTTGTTGACTGCACGACACAAAGCTTTACGCCTCGCCTGGGCCCGCCAACACCGCCATTGGACTGTTGATGACTGGAAACACGTTGCCTGGTCTGATGAGTCTCGTTTCCAATTGTATCGGGGGGATATACGTGTACGGGTATGGAGACATCCTCATGAATCCATGGACCCTACATGTCAACAGGGGACTGTTCAAGCTGGTGGAGGCTCTGTCATGGTATGGAGCGTGTGCAGTTGGCGTGAAATTGGACTCCTGATACATCTAGATACGACTCTGACAGGTGACAGATATGTAAGCATCCTGTCCGATCACCTGCACCCATTCATGTCCATTGTGCATTCCGACGGACGTGGACAATTCCAGCAGGACAATGCGACACCCTACACGTTGAGAGTTACTACCGAGTGACTCCAGGAACACTCTTCTGACTTTAAACACTTCCATTGGCCACCTAAATCACCAGACATGAACATTATTGAGGATATCTGGGATGCCTTGCAACGTGCTGTTCAGAAGAGATCTCCACCACCTCGCACTCCTATGGATTTGTGGACTGCCCTGCAGGATTCATAATGTGAAATATCTCCTGCATACCTTCAGACATTAGTCGAGTCCATGCCACGTCATCTTGCGGCACTTCTGCGTGCTCGCGGGGTCCTTACACGATATTAGGCAAGTGTAGCAATTGTTTTGGCTCTTCAGTGTATATATTTTCCGCATTGTTGTGTTAACTGATTGCATACAGCTGACCAGTAATCACAGTGTTACCAACGATATATGTAACTATAAAAGTGCACATTAACATCGAAGTTGATTGGTCTACGCATATGAGGTTTGCTGTAATTCCAGTGTTTACGACCCTCGAACCCCAAAGACTGAAGACGAATATGATCCCCCTTGCTTGTTGGGAGCAAGAACGCTTCAAGTGTTCTTGTACATATGCAGCTTTAAATACACTCGATGAAACGAATCTATAGTGCACACGTGGAACACAGGACAGATTATTTGTTAACACTGAACTATTAAAGACACGGAAATATATCAAGCAATTAAAACAATTGGAAATTTTCCTATGAGGGCGTCGTGAGCAGTTTTAAGGCAGTGTTTAAAATTTTCTTTCATATTATTAGTATCTTTTCTGGAATTGGTTAGTAAAACAAATTGCCACGTGAGAGTAGTTTTAAGGCAGCGCTTAAAATTTCCTTTCAGCTTATTTGTATCTTTTCTGGAATTGGTTATGAAAAATTACCACGTGACTAATAAACTAAATCTATATATTTTACAGCTCTTAAAAGTTAACGCGTTAAGGCACGGTAAAAAAAAAATATTTTTTTGTTATTATTCTTGGTGGGAGGGCTTTAAAAAGTGTCCACTTTGCTGCGAATAGTTTATAAGAGTACACATAAGAAAGAGTCAGCATCTTCAAAAATCACTCCCGTTCTCTGCATTAATTTGTAAATTGTCTCCAGCTTCGTAGGTACGGTGCAACTTGGAGTCGTCAAACCGGGTAGCGAATTTCGTTTTCTGTCTGCCACGTTGGATGGTGGAAGAAGGGAGGGGGAGGGGGTGCATAAAGCGGAGAAAATAAATTCCAACAATGTCCGTCCGCAACTGGCCGGGGCCGGGCGGGCCGGAGGAGGCCGGGAGCTCAAAGGAGACCCCAGAAACACATTTACGGAGTCCATTTGAATTTAAATGCCGCCGTCTGCTGTGGTTCAAAGCGCGAGGTAATCAGCCGCCCTCGCCTTGCCCGGAGGCGCATGGCCGTCTGGGGCGCCGTAACGAGGCGGACAACACGTCTGCGCGCCCAAACCGTAAGAGGGGAACCCGGGGGTAGAGTGCTCGTTCTAGCTGCGCAGTAGTAACTGCCCGTGTTCCAACATTGGACTGCTTTCCAGCAAATACAGTCATTTGGGGTAACATTTTACCAACCAGGGCAAATTTGTAGCACCTGCCTTATAAAAGTTCAAATAAAAACTCGAAGATTGCTTAGCATTCGTTATAAATAAAAATATTGACCATGGATTTTACTTTAAGGCGGAGAACTGTAAAACCCTTTTAAACGAAAATGTGTGCTACAAATTTATCCTTAACTGTTCCGCCTGCCTGGAGCTTGAACTGCGTTGCAGAGTGTTTGGAATTATGTTTTCTTGACGAAACTATTAAACCTGTTCCCAGTATGTTTACCTACGAAAAGACATCATACCCCAGACGAAGATGGAATGGTAATTTAAAGTAAGCACGCATCCTTTACATATTATTTTGGAGCTCTCCAATATAGCTAAAAACGGGTTTTTCTGTCTGCCGTATCGTAAAACATATTAGCCGGACACGAGCCAAACTACGATAGGAGCCTCTATTGAACTTTGCTTAAGATTTTTTACCATAAAATGATAGGGTAACCGCTGAAAATCCCTTAGTTACACGCAGCAATATGAGAACACTACATGCCAGTTCAGAGCCCTGTGCATAGCGGCTATGGCGTTCTTGTAGCGGATGCCAGTGTAACTCTTAGGCCGCTATTACACGAAGCAACTAGTGTATGAAAATATGAGAAGCATTTATTAAAATGAAAGCCATTTCACGAGGCAACTGCAGTTGCCCAACCGGCAATAGTTGCCCGACAGTTGACAACTCGAGCAACTGCACGGTCAACTTTCAGTTGCCAACACTCGAGCTGTGGCATTGTTACATATGCAGTCTATTGCATTAGAAACTAGTGGCGCGTGCCACTGTGCTTGAGCGCGCTATCTAGAAGGCCAATTTTCGAAACTATCGGAGTAAATTCTCTAGCAGATTGATCCGATACACTCATTCCGGTAGCGAGTGTTGGAATGCCAAAATATGTATTTTTGAGACGAAGCGACTGCCGTAATGAAAAGCAGGTTATCAGATTTTTGAAGAATCGATTTTACAACTTGGCATCATTGAATTTTTTTGTGTTGTCTCCGAAGCTGAACTAATCACGTTAAATCTGTTGTAGCAGGAATGTTTGTTTTAAAATACACAATATTTGATTGTAATCAGGGATAAACAATTGCAATTACCGTTAAAAGAACTAAACAGTCTACAGCGGCGAAAAGGTTATCAAATACAGATATTATAAATAATATCTTCAGACATAAGAAATCCACAGGAACTCTTTATTTGTCATGAAGAGTTGTTTTACCTTAAAATAATTCGTATGGACGTAATTAAGCTAGTAGTGCCACAGAAAGCAAGTATACACGTAAAAGAACATATGTTAATAGTTAACACATATCGTTGCTTCACGAGACTCGCACATAATTTTCTTCTACAAGATGTCCAAAGCTGTCCCAAAAAGAAGTTTCGAAAACTGTCACCAGGGCCATGTTTCTCATAGGATCTGGGCTAGTACCACGAGTTTTCAACTAGTAACTACAAGTATATATTACTAGTTTGTGTTTCTGGAAGGTACAAGAGTAGAATACTATTTACAAATGTAGGAAATAATATTAATAGTAAAAAATACAAGTTTGGTTTAATTCCTGTTTCACAAAATTACAGGCTATTAGATTAGGCTAGTAATGTACTTGTAAATACTTAAAAGTCTTGGTCAATTGATAAAACTATTAATAGGAATATATTGAGAAGTTTGAAATAAATCGTTTATGTGGAAGCAAATACTTATTGTTATGATAATGGGATGCTAGCGAAGAGACGTAGAGTATACAAATCAATGGTGGGACTGTGCACACATGGAAGAAACATTTGATTTTAATGAGTGATTTCGACTCAGTGCACCTAATTTTGAAGAATTGTTACAAATTATGGGACCACACTTGGAAAGGATTATAAACAGAAGCCATGCTCTTCCAGGGAAACTTCAGCTGCAAGTTGCTCTCCATTGGCTGAGAACTGGAGGCCAATATCAGCCGACATGCATGGCATATCAAAAGTAAGTGTTTGCAAAGCTGTACATAATGTTGCAGGTGCTGTCATTGATGAAATGTTCCGACAGTTAGTTAAATGGCCAGGAAATGTTGAAGACGTTGTTGACAAAATCTATAGAATAGGTAGAATGACAATGGTTTATGGGTGCGGGGATGGCAACTTGATTAATATTGATGTGGCCAAAGAATATGAACCAACATTTGTTGACAGGCATGGAAACCACTCAATAAATTGCATGGTCGGGTGTGGTCCTGATTTTAAATTCTACTACTCAAATGCAAATTGGCCAGTCAGTGTCTATGATTTACGTGTTCTTATAACAAGCAGTTAACATGCAAGAATGGAAGACCAATAGTAGATGACATTCTTCTAGGTGACAGTAGGTATGGTTTGAACAAGTGGCTTATACCTTTAATTGGACAAAATCCTGAAGATGTTGCCAGTGCCCGTTTTCTGAGAGCTTACAAAGTGACTCGTAGAGTAATTGAAAATGCAATAGGTCAACAAAAGGAAAAATTTCCATGTCTTAAGCACCTTCGGGTTGAGCCGGCTTTTGCTTGTCAAATATGGTATGGTGCTCTTCGAAGAAGATATGGATGTTGTGTTAACAATGATACTGTGCAGCTTGACAGAGAAAATAAAAATGAAGAACCACAAGATCGATTTAGAAGAATTATGAATTGCTATAGAAATTAACTAGGTGTGTTTTCAAGATATATATTTCACGTGAAAAACTTAAGAAACATTATTAGCACTTGGGAAAACAAATCATGCGTGACATTCTGCTATATGTACAAAACTTTACATTTCCATTTACATAAAATTTTCATTTTAATTAACATCAGTATCAGATGTCACATATATTATGTGTACCGAATCACCATTTACATCAGTATCTGGGTTAACATAAATACATCCATTGTCATTGTTTATTGCAACATTTTCTTCAATGTGGTGCTGCAGTCCCATTGCCACTTCCTTTTCCAGAATTTCAAGTTTAAGCTTGCGGTTCTTCAATTCTAAGAATTCAACCCGTGATTCCAAATTTATTTTCTTGATGCTTTCTATGGTACCAATGTCACATTGTAACGTCTTTTATGTTGCATATTTTGCCTGTGAAGAAATGTAAACTTTTATGGATACCAACAGAGTTTGCTACAATACACGACACATAGGGAACACAAGAGTAATCTATCTTCCTTGCATTACCTTAATACAGAGGAAAGTTACTATAACTATTATTACACTTACTTGGAGTAGGCCTATTATCTATATTTGACGCACATTTTTGAACAATTTCTAAAATTGTAGAGTTATTACATTATGGTAGGCGACTCTGAGAGAGCAAAGTGGTAGTTGTGTGGTAGATGTAGTAAGTGAAGTATATTCACTCTCATTTACATTACGAAATTAATACATTTTACTCAGGCCCCTTACAACTGGAGAATCTCTTCCCAATATGTCGAGAAATATTTTGTCAAAATCACTTAATTTGCAATTTTTGCCACCTCAAGTTCCAGTTTTCTTTGCATCGTCGACTTTTGCCTAAAAAAAGTAACATTGCAGATTTTTAACAGTTAAATAGGGAGCCTTACAAAATATACATTATATTGCAGCTTGAAAGGCCAATTATAACTTTGCCTTTCCACAGGTATCGGAAATTTATATAAATATTATATCTGTATAGCTGTCCTATCCACTTATATACATATGTGACATTCAGAAGATAAACTTACCATGGCAGGAATTATATAAATCAACTTACCACAGTTGTTTTCTTTAAAAATTTGGCCAAAATGTATCTCTCACATACCCATAGTCTTCATTTACAGGTTGGCGCATACTGCATATTTTATTCCATTCCTCAATTTTGTCACATTTCGTCAGTGTACCGGAAAACTTACCAAATAAAATGTATTTTGAATCTATGATCATGCTTTAAGCAGTGACTTTGTCTTCTATTTGAGCCATATTAACGTCTAGGTAATTTTTCACGACTTCTTTTATGCAAGCATTACTTTAAAATGTTGGTATAGACATGTAAACAAACATGTTGACTAGTAGAGATTAATTTACTAGTTACAAGTTACAAGTGTGGCTTTGAGAAACGAAAAATATTAGAACTTGTAAAAATAGACTTGTAAACTTGTAACTTGTGGACTTATAAACTTTTAACTAGTGAACTTGTAAACTTGTAGTTTTGAGGAATAGGGCTCAGGTAGTAGTAAATGCTTGGCGTTATTTTGTTTCACGTTTGCTTGTTTTGATTCACGAGTATTTGGATGGATATAAAAATTCCAAGGTGTGGTTTTTAATGCGGCTTTGATTATTATAGTTTATCTATTTTGGCTATAGCTTATAGGAAAATTTATTTCATATTCGCATTGCGTAGTTTATTCAATATAAAATTCCTTGATTTAAATCAATTTCCCCCTCAATATTGCATTTTTCAAATTCTTGTCTTTTATTGACTAATTCAGGCCGTAACTGCACGGCGCATATTTTCAATTCGTCGCTCGGCAACGGCACACACTACATTCTCCTCGGTGTCCATGTTTACTAACATTTTTGTTTACTATTAAAAATTGCGAGCGAATTTTTCAAGTAAATTCTTCTTCTTCTTCCACGAAAGACTCGCGGACAGGGGACAACCGAGGAAAAATATTAAAAATTTGGGAATATGCTGCAGATTGGGGACAGAGGACATGCCAGGACAGGGGACATGATAAATGTAGCAGGGCCCTTAACGTCGATATCTTCAGAGCCGATGTGGAGAAATTCCTTGCTCTTTGCTTTGGGATAGCATGGGCTATACACACATCCTTCTTCTTGTCCTGCACCTTACCTTTTTGATAAGCAAGGCCGAAATAATAATTTCTCAATAATATGTGACATTTTCTCGACTGACTAACATGAGTTGTATGTGGGCGCTCAACAGTGGCGGAGAAGTTGCTTCTAGGTTGAACTAGCCGTCAATCAGCGATTCAGACAACAAGTTGCCGCCTAGTTGCGTCATGTAACAGCGCCCTTATTGCTCACGCGCTCCTGGGACAATAAAGGAGAAAAACGATGCAGGCAGGCGGGCCCCTTAAGGCTTTGTCACTCACGCCATGTCAAATTACTGGTTTGTAGCATTTATCAATTGTTTAGGTGCACTTATTTAGAAACTACAGCAATAACTCTTTGAAAAGATACATTATGCTGTAGAACAAACATACATTCTGAACTTTTGTTATGTTATTATGACGTAATTAGTGCACTGTCAGTTTTTTATATTAACAGTGGATCCTTTCCGTTTCCTCATTACCAGAAAATGANGCCATGTCAAATTACTGGTTTGTAGCATTTATCAATTGTTTAGGTGCACTTATTTAGAAACTACAGCAATAACTCTCTGAAAAGATACATTATGCTGTAGAACAAACATACATTCTGAACTTTTGTTATGTTATTATGACGTAATTAGTGCACTGTCAGTTTTTTATATTAACAGTGGATCCTTTCCGTTTCCTCATTACCAGAAAATGAGTGGATAAAATTGGCGACTTCTTTTGAAGGCATTTGTGAAATGCGATTGCGGTATGATAATAAATATTCTGTCATTTCCTTGAAAATTTAATTATGACATATTAATGGAAAATTAAAAGGGCTAGCGAGACTGAGCCTTTATGGTAAACAAAACGCGATCGCTATAACAAATGAGCCTTCTTTCCTCTACATGGATGAAAATAATTTTGGTGAATTTCTTAAAAGGTTAGATGGTAGGTGAGTCCTAGCGTCTAGTTGATAGCGATATAGTTACATATGCAGTCAGAAACAAATGCAATACTAGCGTGACCCTTATAAATACACACGTGCTTACCTGGGACTCGAACACAGAATGCCTCGTACCGTAAACTGGCGTGCAACCAACTACATTAGAGGTAGGATCTGGAGCTTCAACTTCGGTAGTAATAAGTCTAAGGTTTTGAAAGACAGGGTTTACCAACTTCCTATATTTACAGAAACATCATTTTTGAAATAATTGTAGGAGTCACTTAAATAATGTAAGTTGACATTGCCTATCATAGAACTACTGGAACTACTTGTGTACAGGATTATGTGGGAATTGGTTGAATGATTACAGAGATATGACATACAATTTTTAGTTTCTCATTTGGTGCTAACGTAGAATAAGGCCTAAAACAGGCTCTGTGTGGACATGCCTGATGCTTCTAATATATACTGTCAGCATTAAAAGTTTGGTTGCAATTTGCCAAATTACTTAATAGATCTGACAAACTTATATAAATAATTTATATTGCACTATTTTGAAAATAAATATCTCACACTCTTGAATGATAAAAGTTTACACGGCCTACTGGAGTACGACTTGTATGAAAAATTTGGTGGAAATCAAAGATTCACCTTGCACTATCTTAGAAAAAGTAGGAGAAAGAATCTCTCTGTAAACATATGTGATGCTTCTAATTAATAATCTCAGCATACAGAGTTTAATTGAAATGTGTTAAATTGCTTAATAAATAGGGCAAAAATTATTTAAATTATTTATATGACAACCATATGTAAATAAAGACAGACACACTTAAACATGCCCTACTGTACGGGTTTTCTCTGGAACCTCCCATTCCCCCCGCCTTTTCATTCAGGCGCTGCTCCAAAATCACCTCAATAACCTTAATTGGCTCTCAAGAACTCGCTGTTAAGAGCCGCCCAAATCTCTCCATTCACTCACTCACTCATTTAGTGCTATCTTTATCACTGGAAAACGAAACTCGGTTATGTCTATGTTTTGTCATAGATACTGTTACACATTTAAGACGGTTGAATTTGTTTGGAACGTATGGCATACTAGCTTAAAATACTACTACATGTTTGCCAAATTTGGAAGTTATAGTTTCATTGTTTCCCAATATATGACAATACTTGATTTATGTTGTGGCACTATCTTACAAAATGGTGGAAAAAAGAGGTTCTGGATAAACCCAATTGATAATAATGATGTAAAGTGCCAGTATAAAATTTAAGGTGAAATTTGTTAAATGGTTTTGTAGATAGAGCGTAGTTGTCTAAAATGCTCATATGGCCATCATTTTTAAAAATAATAGCCTGGACGACTAAAACATACCAGTTCTTATGACCTACCGTAGCAATACTTGAGTGTTAAATTCGGTAGGAATTAGTTGAGTGTTTCCCGTCATATGGCAACATTTGATTATCACGTGGCGCTATCTTTCAAAATAGCGCGCAAAAGAGGCTATGTACTGAGACATTTGATGATTGTTAAATATACTTTAAGCATAATAAGTTTGGTCGACGTGGTAGATATTGCAAATCAATCTAAAATATTTATATTGCCAACATTTCGAAAATATATACCTTATCCTTTTAAATTAAACAGAGAACTATTACTTATATGCTACATTTGGCAGGGTGAGTGAGTTAAGTGAGTGAACAGATTTTGGCGGGTCTTAACAGCGATGTTTTTAGAACCGATGAGGGCGATTTGAGGTGAGTATGGAGCAGCGTAGGAATCAAAGGGTGTGGAAAACATGATAACCCCGAGAAAACCCGCTTACCAGCGGCATAGTCCAGCAAAATACCCACATGTGAAAATCCGGGAGTGACCCAGCCGGGATTGAACCCATTTCGCCTTAATGGGAGGCGAGCAGGCTAACCTCTTATCCATCGTGGCCCCTCACATTTGGCAGGAATCGGTTGTGTAGTTACCGTGATATTACATAAAGCCTTTATTTTTCATGTTGAACTATCTTCCAAAATGACGGATTAATAACATTATCACTTCCTAAATTCAATGCTTATATCACGCACTGCCAACGTACCAAATTTGGTTTAAATCAGTTAATTGCTCCCGAGATATAACATAGTACCTTAAAATTTAAATTGCCGCCATTTAAAAAATAAGAACCCAGAGTGATCGAAAACTATAAATGACTAATTTTCTTATTAAAATACTATATTATATATTATATTTTTACCTAGTTTGGGTGAAATTCGGTTGTAGGGTTTAAAAGTTATTAGGGGGATGGGACAAACATTCCAGGCAGATATTCGGGTGATTGCGTAGGCCTATATTTTCCTCGGAAAGTAGGCTATAAAGTTACCACGAACGACTGCAGCTCTATCAAAAACACGGTGGATAGGATTTGAGGTTAGAAGACTGCTTATGTAAGTAAGTGTTTTGAAGTGTTTGTACGTTTCCTTTAATATGGCTTCAATGCAACTAAAATATATTCAAGTTCGTCGATGTAGTTTATTCATATAAAATGGCGGATCTGTTGAAAAAACAGATGTAAGCAAACACTTTCATCTTTTCATCTCTGTTGACCGTGCGACTTTGACGTTTGTATTGGCTTTGAGCGAGTCCATGACGTGAAAGTGCGCAGAAGTCGTAAATCGGCCTTTTAAGGTCTGCATCTGCAAATTGTGCTTTTTAAAGCATCCAGAAAGGAAAAACGTTTATATTTTAATTAAAAATATTACCTTATTAAATTATTTTAAAAACATTTAAATAAGTAAATTATAGCAAAATATTTTACAGTGTAACAAAATATATTTATTCTTCTGTCACATGCAACAGAAATGATATTTTTTCTGACAGATTCAGTAGTGTGTGTACTACTTATGTATTAGGGAACTCGCATTGTACAGTCGGGTGCAGTACTCCATAGGAAGCTACTTATACTTCTTTCTTGACATTTTTGTATAAATAAAATCACATCGGAGGCTGAACCGAACTAATCTTGCAAATTTGTGTAGAATTCAATTTACAAATTTACAGTTTACTCTTTTTCTTCGACGTTATCTACCTGCGATTCCAGACTCTTGCTGGACTGAGATACTTCGGAGATCACTTCAAAACCGACTAATTATGCTACAAGTGGCTTTCAGCTTTAAAAAAATTCCTAGAAGTTAGTTCTTATTTTTATTTTCGTGTTTACCGTTTCGTTTAGTTTCTGTGATTGTTGAGACGCGCTTAAAGTGCATTTTAGTGCGATGTATGCAAAAAAGCTGTAGATATGTTATAGATTTTCCAGACGGTATTGCGTAATTTGCTATCGGGAAAACCTAACTCATGTTGATAAGAAAGCTGTTTGTTATTTTATGTTATTTTACTCTTTCTCTGTGTCTCAAAGGTATTTTTTAAAATGTTGATTAGTAATAGTTGTGTTCTCCATGAGTAAATAGGTGTACGTACGTTGTCGTATCTCGTATTGCCAACACTGACCTCTCTAGAACGGCATTTCAGAAGCTCAGCAGATCCTGGATGTCGTTAACCGTCGTCCTTTGTTCTCGATGAAAGCTACTTTCATCCGGCTGTAATGAGCCCGCATGTTTATGAATTTTGCTCGCTTCGTAAGTAGCCTGGAGGCCGGAGAGCTCTCCAGATATAAATCCGCTTAGCAAGGTTTATTTTTGGGAAGTTAAAACTTCCCATTTTCACGTCGCGCAACAAGAACAATTCTTTTGCTCAGCGGCTCTCTCACAGCTGAGCGAATGCGGCAGAACGACATTGCGCAGAGTTCTAGTCAACCTACTGAAATGAGTTAATCAGAATAAAAAATTAATACAACGTTGCAGTGAAGTACCGAAGAAAATTTCTTGAGGTAATTGTGTTTTAAGCAAAACTTTTTTATCAACACAACTTTTAACCAAGAAATGCAGAAAAAATGTGCATGCTTTGAAAGTTTAGTTTTTTTTTTAAATTGAGAGACATTTGGAATTTAGAAGCAAGAGATTGTGAATTGTTCGGTCACTTATAGAAATTGTTTCAGCCACAGTGATTGAAAAATTAATGTATTTGGATTTAACGGAGTTTAGTAGAGTTTGAAATGTTTAGAAAAGTATATTCATAAAGGAATGCAAGTTTGGTATGAGTTTCCTGCAGTATTAAGTAAAATTTAGTGTCCATAAACTCAGATTTATGCAAAATTAATTAAAAATTTTTGTTATTGACGCAGTTTTAAATAATAATTTCTATCAGAAATGAACTACGCAGTGCATAATATTAGATTTGATAATTATTTCAAGTATATTTATTTAAATATATTATATCAAATGGATAATTATTAGGTATTTAAAGGCGTTTTAGCGGTGTGATAGGTAAAATTAAAAACGAAGATTTCAGAAATAATTTATTATTGAAGAAATTATTATTATTTATTTAAAACAGTTTCATAACTCTGAACTATTAGTTTTTAGAACGTGTCTTTATTCAGTTAAACCAGTATTAATCAACTTCTACATGAACTCCACTTGTATTTCATATCTCGCATATATTCCTACTGTATCTTTAATGATTAAGTTATTTTATAGTACAGATAACCACTGAGTCTTTAATAATTATTTACGTATATTAACCTGTTGAAGAGCAAGATATTTAATGCGATATGATTTTATTGTCGTGTTACCACATGGAGAAGGGTCAAATCGTTTGTAGAAATGTGAATACCTCCCTTGGAACATTTGGTTTTTGGATTGTGTTGATTGACTAATTAGTAGAGCAGTAGACTGCCATATTTAAAATGCCTACTTTATTCTAGAGTTACGCATATTACATTGACTATTTAGGCACAGTTTCCACAATACATAATAAAATCTAATTTATAATATTTTTAACTACAAAATATTGAAAGAAAATTCTGTAACAATGCAGTATTGAACCTATTATGTGTCGCAAGGCGTTCTCGTATTTTTTAGAACGTATCCATATAGTGTGAAACAAACTACCGTCTTTAGACACAATAAGCATACTTGGATATTATATGCATATAACTGTAAAGAAAAACATACTCCGCTTGAAGCATACTTAACTGCTTCTATGTTTATAAATGTGATTAAATGAGCCAACACGTGCAGAATACCTTAAATGAGTGCGTAGGAATGAATAAATGCTGATATAAGTGCTCTTTTATACCACTTATTCAGCTGTCATTTTGAATTTCCCGTCGTAAATGACTCATTCTCTTATCACAACTCAAAACACCACCCAACATTACCCCATATTGCACCACACGGCAACTTTAGCCCCTTCTCACATTCCACTAGTTTCCTACGCACGGGAAGAAAAGTAGGAAAAATCGCTTCATTTATAGAAAATACACGGGAACTTGAATGGGACATTTATCTGCACGTTCACTTGACTACATATATTACGAACTTTATAATGAAAACAATTTAGAAATTTAGCTCGTAGGATTGATTACCACAAAGTCGCAATAACTTTAACTAGAATGTAACTTACAAGCTGTTTTTGAACAACACCAACAAACACCGGTAGATTATGCCTTACGAAAACATAAGATGAAAACATATGTATTACTTTTCCCTTAAGTGACTACAAGGGAGATATATGACACCAAAAAATCGTGCCTTGAAACGTTTTCAGTTACAAATTTCAGAAATTACTTGAAATTAAGTAAAAAATATCATTTAACAGTGATTTGTATAATGTAACGTGGTTGGCTATACCATACCTATTCATTAAGTAAATGGACTTTGCTACCACATGTTTGCATGAATCTTTGTAACTCTAAGCTGTAAACGATTTTTTAAGGAAAAGTATGAATCGGCAGGTATAAATTAATAGAAAAGGTCATCTTGTCGGAAAACTCTCAGGTAAACCATTTTCGAGACATCTATGTGGTAGCCTGACGTGTAGGCAACACACAAGACTATTATTATTTTCATGGCAGGCCCTTCGAACAGATCCTGTAAAGTGTGTAATGAGCGCACTTACTTTTGTAAATGTAGGAGTTTGCAATGTTTGAATACGTTTTTTAAAACAGTATTATCTGACTTGTGGTAACTTTGCAGTCACAGTATTTCCTACTGGTGTGCTGCACGATATTTCAATGGGGCAGTTATTATCCGTTAACGCAACTCAACTGGACACACGCCTAGCGCACGACTCTTTGCACGTTTAAAGTAAAGTGTGCGCTATTCGTTTTTCACTCGTATATCGTTCAATTACTAGTCCTGGGGCCACGGTGGCTGAGAGCTTAGACTGCTCACTTCCCACCAAGGCAAACCGGGTTCAATTCCCTGCCGGTTCACTCCGGATTATTGCAAGTGGAAATCGTGCTGGACGATGCCGCTGTCCGGCGGGTTTTCTAGGGGATTTCCCGTTTCCCCCACCCTTTCATTCCAGCGCTGCTCCACACCCATCTCGCTTCACCCTTATCGGCTCACAAGACCTCGATCTTGAGAGCCACCCAAATCTCTTCACTCAATCACTAATCTCGTGACTCTTGTGTTACCTACCTTCCAGGCCCCACACCTTCTGTTTTAAGATTTACGTCTGAATTTTTCGAAAATAGTTCCGACAAGACGGCCTGTTTTCTTATTTAGACTCGTTGATCATAATTTGTCTTAAGAAATCGTTTACAGCTTAGTCTAACAAAGTTTCATGCAAACATAGAGTGGCAACCCCCATGATAATACCAACTGCACTTCCAGAAGTGTCTCCTTTATACAAATCACTGTCCACCGATTTTTGTTACTTAATCGCAAGTACTTCGTGATATTGTTAACTAAAATCATTTCAAAACTCGATTTTAGGGGGCGCATAACTTCCTTGATAATCATTTAAGGAAAAATAGGCAAGATATGCGTTTTCGTCTTGAATTTTCCTAAGGAACAACATATCGAATTTGTCAATGTTGTTAAAAAAAAATCCTGTACATGATGTTGGCCTTCGAAAATGGAATTGTTACATACAAAGCATGTCTGATAATGCGATATCATACATGTCGCGTACTTACTCAGGAGGATTTGGGTGCGATGGCGACCGAATGCTGTAGTAGCGGTTTTCTATAAACTTTCCACGGAAATGTCTGTGATACTAAATGTGATGATCATGAACTGAGCACTGAAAGCGTCCGCGTCAGAGTCTTCTTGAGTGTAAAACTACCAGTGCTGTTAGCGGTCATCGCCGCGCTCGTAAGCGATGCCCTAACCTCAACAAACAGTATTATTGCATTGTGCTTGAAAATTGCTCCGTGTTTATTACTTGTGTTGCGGAGTGACATCCTCCTAGCCACGCGGCCCGCACGTAATCCACGACTTCTTCCTGTCTGGCGTGTTCCGCAATGACGCGGATTTATAACTAACTTCATTAAAGTAGGATTTGTTCCCGTTGGAGCGAAGGTCGTGTCCGAGATTCGCACGTGCCGAATCTGTGTGGCAAGACTGATGATGAACGTTACGCTGGCCGTTTTTGAAAACGAATAATGAAGCTGATAGCCTGTATTTAATGCGTTCCCCAGTGACGCAGATTTTGAATAGTAGTTGCAGCCGGCTGATTTATATTTTGTTTTAAGTCAGCGATAATTTTGTTGCAAGCACGTAAATATTTACTTGGCAGTAAGTTCGACATTGTAGTGCAGCAAGAGGACGGACTGCTTTAAGCGCGAGTGAGATATATTGGGCAGGACTGAGAACCTTAATCGTGAGCAGAAGCTCGTTGCTTCTATTGAGTTTGAACCGCGGCAACCACTGCTAGAGCACTTCACTCTTAAGACAATTTTCTCTCTCTAAATAAATATAAGTTTCAGCAATAATAGACAATTTCATTATTTACTGGCAAACTTGGAATCTTACAACGTAACCATTCAAATATAGAAACTATCACATTTCAATGTAATTCTCTAATACGTGCGTTAAAAATGATTAAATAGTTAATTTTAATGATTATTAGCAACAATGTATAAATTAAATAAATATTGGATATGACTTTAGATCATCCTTTGTGATTTCTGCGAAGTTATGGGCTGTGAGGTTTCAAAATGATTAATTTATTATAACTTATTAACAATTATACTACTTTAGGCTCTATTCCACAAACGCATGCAGAATAGTCAACATAATACTATTATGGCAAAGAAAAGGTTATTTCAACATACTAATGTTTTTGAGCAACATCGATGGAATTATGAATTAACTATAAAACAAATCCTGTTTAAATGGTTAATAATCCAGCATTAAAATTCTGACGAATAATTTCTGCGTTATTAAGGGAAAAAAATTAAATACATACATAAAGGAAACAACAAGACAATTAATAGAGAAACATGAGTTTTGTTTGTAATGTGTGCATTACAAGGTCCGCGCACACAAAGAGCCACATAGACGTTCCATTCTATGCAATAATGCAAATGACGAGAAAGAAAACAGCAGCAGCAGCGGCGCAGGCAAGGTGATTTGTTTGAAAGCTTTTCTGCCCCGTAGTGCAGCAGACCTGCAGGAGAATTGTAATTTTCTCGAAAGCAAGGAGAAGGAGCACGGCCTGGTGTTGAGATGAGGGCTCACGGCTCTCCTTGTTTTCGCGTCTTGTGCCAACATATTTGTCAGCGGCACTTCGCCCGCGGCCGGGTTTCGCGAACGCCTGCTTGCACAGCGCATCGAACTGGCTCGTCCCTGCTACTAATTAATTGCGTTCATCCGGGATTCGCTCGTGGTTTCATTCCCCAACCAGGGATCAGTTTAAGTGGCCCGCGGATATTGTCCTCGCTAAACAGGAGTCTCTTCGTGTTGGCTGAACCGTACAGGGGACCGTATGACAATGACTTTTGATTCACGACTGGAATGGCTGAGCGGTTAGACTGCTCACCTCCCACCAAGGCGAACCGGGCTCAATCCCCGGCCGGTTCACTCAGGATTTTCGCAAGTGGGAACCGTGCCCGACGATGCCGCTGGTCGGAGGGTTTTCTCGGGGATCTCCAGTTTACCCCGCTCTTTCATTCCGGCGCTGCTCCATACTCACTTCACTTAACCCTCTTCGTCTTTAAATACCTCGTCGTTAAGAGCTCTCTTCACTTACTCACGACTGAAATGTTCCTCCGGAAAAAATACATTGCGCTGCCTAAAACAAATCGTTTTGTGGGCACACTTCCCACAAACGTTGTTTGTAAAGTACTGACAATTATTTAAAAAATAATCATCAATTATTTCTACACGTTTATAGAAGAACGATGAAATAATAGCGTGTTTGATTCGCGTAAGCCTGAACGTCATAAAATGAGAACTATTTCCGTAATAAAACAAATATTTTGTTATTTGCATTTAAGATGCACTTTGAGCGTAACTTGGGTGAATGGGGCAATTAAAGGTAATAGCACAAATCTTACTTGTCACAAATTAGTAACGAATTCCTGAAGTGCCAACTGAGTAGTTATTAGCTTATAATTACTTTTCCCCCAACTGTGCAGTAGGTACTAGTTTCAGGAACATTATGGTAGCGAAGAGTAAAATAACTCTTTCATTTGGAAAGGTAAGACTTTTTTTTTAACGACACGATCATGATTGAGCAGATACTACATAATTACTTATTAGTTTCGCAATGAAACGCTAAACATTAATTTAATAACTTTTTTACTCCAAAAAATAAGAATGAAAATTTGTTTGAACACGGTTAAGTGAGTAAATATTGAAGGATTAGAAATGTTCCCCGCCAGTTTGACCGACCGAGTTACACTTACACTCCACTCCCTCTTCACACGGCGCCTACAGACGGTGATGTGAGCGGGAGAAGAAGCCCAGGCCAAGTGTCGCCCACACTTTGCAGGGGTAGTGGTCGTGTGGGAGGCATCCGGGATATCCGGTGTCTGACGTCACGGATCTGTCCGGATATTGCCGAAACGTCGGCGTCAATATCACCCTTTGTTTGATCGCACGTCCAGATACCGCCACCTCTTGAAACCCACCCACAAACCCACCTTCCTCTTGCTCGTCAAGATCACTGTCCGTTGTCTCACCCTCACCTCACTTCAGGCGAAAAGTCCTCTTTACACACGTCAGCCACGTCGAGACCTATCTTCCGACGTTACTGCTGGGCGTCTGTCTGGTCACGCGGTTAACACGCGTGACTCGTGGGCGGGACCAAGGGCGCACGTAAGGGAAAATTTCGGAATTCTCAAGGGAGACGATCGCCCCGACCGTCTCCCTTGAGAATTCCGAAATTTTGGATGTAGTTCATTCGGGACTACTTCCAACTTTTCTGAAGCCCTGCCAAAGTTCTACTTTGAAGCTATTCCCCCGCCTCATGCAAACAACGTGTAACCAAGGAACCAAGGCTAGAAATCTACATCAGAGGGACAACCCACCGTATTTGTGCGCACTCACTTTAATAATATTCTGCAGAAGGACTATTTATTACTACGCATCACCAACACACCTATTTTCTCACTGTTTTTATTCATATTAATTACAATTTAATTAATATAATTTATAGGTAAAATATAAGTAAAGGTTCAATTTAATCAAACATTGGATACAGAAGTATAAAAGTTTTTGAAACATGATATTTTATGAAATAATCAAACACGTCATACATGGAGTGAATTTTCAAATGTTTGATTCTAAAAGGACGAAGCAATCGCGAATGGATTATAGTTACCGCAATATATTTTCGGATCTGTAAGTAACTTCTGTGACTAGCCGGCTTTGTATAAGCAAAATCTGTAAATATGTAGTTTTAATTTTGATATTTTAAATGTCGCACCACATTAATATAATGTTGAAAAGATTAAATATTATAAAATTTTACCTTTGAAATCAAACAAGGTGTTATTGAAATAAGTAATGAGCCTACTTTCCTCTACGTGGGTGCAAACAATTTTCAATGAAGTTCTTAAAAGCTTGGATGTTAGGTAGGCCTTGAAGTTTCGCTGAAATCAGTATAATTAGAGATGAAACCAGAAATATATGTAACAGTAGTGAGACAATTACAAATACTCACGTGTCTTATCCGGGACTCGAATTCAGAAAATCTCATACCTTAAGTTAGCGTGCAGTCAACTGCATTACAAAGGTAGTATTTTGAGTTACAACTTCGAATGCAATCAGTCTAATCTTTTGAATGATAGGGTTCACTAACCTAAAATATTTACAATGCCGTCATTTTGAAAATAAGTGTCTGAGACACTTAAAAACACGGAAATTTGCATGGTCTACCGTATCGCTTCTAATGCGAAGAATTTTGGTGGAAATTTGTTGATTGGTTCCTGAGATATGGCATAAAAATTTAATTTTTTTATCTGGCGTTATCTAACGAAGTTGCCTAAAAAGGGGGATTCTAAATACGGTACTTCTAATAAATACCGCCAGCAAAAAAGGTTTGGTTGAATTTGGTTATATTGTTTAGTAGATTTGACGAACTTATCAACATGTTTATTTGGCTGCCAATTCGAAAATCAATGCCTAACCCTACTAAAGTTACTTAAATATGTTTACATGACCTTCTTTCTGTAGCACTAATGGTTGAAATTAGTTGAATTGTTCTGGAAATATGGAAAAATGTTAAATTTTCTCAAATGGCAGTATTTTGCAAAAAATACCGGCAAAAGAGTATCTCTGCATGCATAATTTATGTTTCTAATGAATACTGTTAGCGTACAATATTTGGTTTAAATTTGTTGCATTGTTGCATACGTATAACATACTAACCTAAATTATTTATATTAACGCCATTTTAAAAAGTTCTGCCTAAAACATGTTAGTTTAAATACTCTACTGAAGCACTACTTGCGTGGAAAATTAGGCGGGAGTCGTTTGATTGGTCCCTGAGATATGGCACAAAACCTTCATTTTTTTCAATTGAAGATCTTCATAAACAGAGGACAAAAATTTTATGTATTACGTATTCGATAATTGTCATAGATACTGCCAGTATACAAATTTATGTTCAAATTGGATACATAAATTCGAATTGGTAGAGTAGTTTTCTAGAAATAACAATAAAACTTTACTTCTTTCGGTGGTGCTATCTTCCAAAATGGCGTATTAACCAAAACACATTTAATTATAAACTCAATACCTTCATGATGCACTGCCGACATATAACATTTGGTTTAAATCACCTGAATGGTTCCCGAGATAAGACATATCACCCTAGATTGTAAAATGCCCGCCATTTTGAAAGTAAGTGTCCGGAATGGTCGAAAATTATACACGTTAGATGTCATTACTAAGTATAATATGTGTACTGATTCTGGTAAAATTCGGTTTACGCGTTCTAAAGTTTTTATAGGGATGGGGGACACACGTGGCAGACACACACATATATATACCCACACACACACACACAGACGCTCATTCTCACACAGACAACTAGACAGGAAAGTGTTCTCATAAGCCTTTCTTTCCTTCGGAAGTAGGCTAAAAACTGGTAACGAACCTTCCATAATAACTTTGAGAAACATGCGAAGTATCAGTAGCAAATCAATGCAGTACTGGAAATACAAAATGGTCAAACGGCTGGTGTTGGTCAAGCGAGTTCCAGTAAAGGGAAAAAAAAAAAAAAAAAATCAACAACTCCATGCTCCACAAACAGATAATACGTAAACAATTATTTCTCAATAGTGTTAACATGCATGAGTAAAGCTAGTATTATTGCAATTATAATAATGACAGTAATAATACGTAGAAATATTTAGCCAGAAAATCAATTTCATTTTTAAATTATGTCAGTGTGCATGTTACCCCAATGATGGTGCACACATTCATTAGTGCTCAGTAAGAAAACAGTAAGCCCTATTATATTACATTATTAGCTTCACCCCTATTCAGAACAACCCCTTTTCCACCTCCAACGACCGCACTTGTGTAGAGGAGGAGCGAAGTGCACTCTTTCCATACTACTGTAGTTTGTACCCGTGTTCTGGTGACTGCCGATGAACTACTTTACGTGATACATTCGCCCCCTCTCCCCAAAGCCCTCTTACTAAAGTTAGAACCTCCGGCAACCTTCGTGTGTCAAAGGAATATTTGAACCACAGTTACTTCATCACTAAACTCTTAAAATATTCAGGTTCAGACAAACATCACGCAACACATTGTTTAACTGTTTCAGGAATATATAAATATATATGTGATTCTATAATAATTTAGTTTAGTATAGGCTGTTCTCGGTAAAGTTTAATTTTGAAATCAACGTTTGAAAAATGCCACCGTATCTACCTACGTATATTTTAACTGTTATACTGAGTGACATGCGCTCAGTAAGGTTGGCAACTGCAGAGGGGGAAGTAGTTCCATGTCTTAACGTTAAGTTTTAAGGTAAACATTTATGAAAACTGAATTTATTTATTTTGTTTACAGTTTTTTTAAATTCATGCTAGTGTTAGAATGAGCACATTGGTAAAATATCTACTTTTGTTATAATTTCACAGTTTTCACTTGACCTATGCATAAATAAAGTGACGAGGTCCATGCAAATGTAAATTTTATATTTGGGGAAAGAATGCGTACAAGTAGATCTTAAGTAGGGCTTTCAAAAGTGCTCATTTTTCCGTGAACATACTATACTAGTGTCAGTATAATGCTGTCATATATCGGAAACAATAAAAATGTGCTTGTGTTTGATATTATTGGCAGCATCTGTTATTGTGACTACGAAATGTGGTCAAAACAACTAATTATGTCTCCCGCCACGTGAGAAACTTGGCTCATTGCATGCCGTTTTCTGCTGCGCACAGTGCACCGTACATTATTAAAGTCACTTACTTTGTAACGTACCATATATAGACCACCATACGTGAAAATGTTTGAAATACATATAAAGAGTCGCATGCAGGAATCGTGCCAGACGATGTCGTTGCTCGGTGGGTTTTCTCGGGGATATCCAGTTTTCCCCACTCTTCCATTCCAGTGCTGCTCCATATTCACCTTGTTTCACCCACCTCGATGTTAAGAGCCACCCAAATTTCTCCACTCCACTCTCTCTCTCTCTCTCTCTCTCCACATATATAGAGTACATTCGTTAACGAAAATTGAGTTAAAATTTTTGGTACACGAAGACTTTTTATTTATTTCGCGTTCAATTGCACGATATCTAATTTAACCGTCGAATTTTTTTATACAACGTCAAAAATAACAACGAAAACATATCAATTACGCGTTGCGAGGCGGTGTGTTATATTGGTAAATAAAACCTTTGTTCAGTATATGACTGTAGCTTACTTATTTGCTCTCGTGCTTATGGCGCGATATATTCTTGGGTTCAATACCGGTGAAGGTGAGGCTGTGTGCATGTTTTTTTCGGGAATAAAACTAGGGCTTATCAGTGTGGACGTTCTTCTTCCTACTCGATTAGCTGATTGGCATTCACCCTCATTTAGCCTTCTTGAAATTCGGACGATTTGAAACCATTTAAGAAAACATAAATTATTGGCCAAAACCAGCTCTCATGCGTTGCCCAGGGTAGCGCCCATGCTGCCCCTTAATTGCATTTTTTTTGTGGAAGCTGGTTCTTACTTCTCATGTATTCAACCCGGCCGTTTACAAATCTTAGAAAGCATTACGTAAACGTTCAGAAATAGCGTAAACGGCGCTGCTTTCGAAGTCTAAACTGGCATTAATAGCAGAACTATCGGAAATATACCTTGATACTGCGAATTTAGAGTGACTAGGGATTCTTGGGGTTTTGCTCATATTCGATAATATGCCATGCCTTAAAATGTTTCCCTCTATAGAGAAAAAAAAGAAGCACGCTGGTCCGACAAAATTAATTTAACTATTTGAACACTGAAATTCATGCAATTTTTTTTAGGATGTAAAAGAAATGAGAACTTATCGAGCTTCCAGAAACAGGCAATAGAGACCACTTGGATTTGCGTGTTGCGTTCTCACAGCGTAACGAATAATTATTATTGCAAATGGTAAAGGATAAGCGTAGGATCTGGCGATGAAGAGGTTGGATAGAAACTTCTAGGAATAATAAAGAAGGGTTATTTAGCGTACACACCCAGATTTAGTAGGGACGGGTCGATTGTGGGACATTATTCCAAATGCAGAGGAACGAAAATTTGGTAATTTTAAGCAAAAAATTCATATACACATGTGTGTTCTACCCCAAATGCTTTAATGATTACATTTTAAAGTGACGCATATGCCACAGTTAAAGGTAAATTTTGGAAATTCCTTCGTCCACTGCAATGCATTGTTGTACTTTCGTGAGAATACAGTGTTTTGCTTGTTGTAGTGCATCTGTACGTTTCTTAAGTTGGGATACAGAAAACATAATGCGAGCTTGTAGTTCATCACGTGTAGCAGCTTTTCTTCTGTACGTTCATTCTTCAGCCAATCCGATAAACAAAAGTCTAACGGGGCAAGGTCTGGAAGCCATGGTGGACCACTATGACCAATCTACCGATTAGGGAACATATGGTCTAGATTTTGCTTCACAAGTCTGGTGGAATACGGAGGAGGTCCTAATGCTGAAAGTACATAGCTATTCATGTGGCTGAAGGACTGAGCTCTAGTTGTTCCCGTTATCTACACAGCAAACATTGCAATTAACAATGTCCTATCATTCGGTGATCTAAAATAACGGTACCGAATAACGTGCCATTAATCATACCGCACCACTCATTGGTGAAGAAATGAACTTGGGAATCTGTTTCTACTGTAGTATGTGGATTCTCTTGCGACCATCGATGAGTGTTGCATGCATTGTTGACCCCATCATGGGCAAACATGGCTTCATCATTAAATAGCAATGAAGGAAGCAATTCGTGATTGCCAATCAACCAGTGGCAGAATTCAAGGTGCAACTGTCCCTTATGCGAAGATGTTGTAAATGCCGTGGGTGAAAAGTGTAGAAGCCCCCACTATACAATATTTTCCATAAATGTGTTGGTGAAACACAGAAACGTGCAGAAAATTTACATATGCTATTTGCGGTGCTACACTGAACTATGTCAATAATGCGTTCGTTGTACTGCTCATAGTATTGACGGCTTCATTCTGCTGTCAAATAAGCACTGGGGAGTTTACCACTTTCACATAATGCATCGTATACTCTGGAAAACACACTAGATCTGGAACTCGACGTGCAGGAAATCGCCGACGGTATTCTTCGACAGCAACATTATCATTGCAGATGCTATAAACATTTATCTGCGAATCTTTCGTGAGAATAAAATACGGCGTTTTTATCAAACAGTTCTACGTTCAAGACCATGAGTATGTCACTTCTGGATGATGCAACACGCAACGAACTACTGACGATCAAACAGCGCAGCGCGATGGAAGGGGAGGGACGGAAAGTATTACACGCCAATTTATAAACACGTGTACAGGCTGTTAACGGTAAAATGAGCACTTTTGAAACCCTGGTTACTTTTTTATTTCAGAAAATTTATATCCTTCCTCCACTTGTTAATGCAAACACCGCCATNCTTTTGAAACCCTGGTTACTTTTTTATTTCAGAAAATTTATATCCTTCCTCCACTTGTTAATGCAAACACCGCCAAACACAGTATATATATTTCATCATAATCAAAACCAAAAGTTCGAGACCACAATTAAATATATTTATTGGGTATTATTTCTGACGAAACTGCTTCAAAAAGTGCTCACTTTACCGTGAACAGCCTATACATTACAGTAGTTCTATGATGGAAACCATTTGGGATAAGACTCATATGTAGATAATTGATTTCTCCGTTCGCCTCACGGAATAATGACAATTCCTCCTAGGACATTCTGTATAGCTTTCAAAATGATATTTANTAATGACAATTCCTCCTAGGACATTCTGTATAGCTTTCAAAATGATATTTATGTGTGAGTAGTAGGCTGACCGACCCGAGTTTTGGATCATTTTTCAATGAACATGGTACGTTATTTTCTGTCTGTTTACGTGCTTATACGTACGTGATATAAAGATTTATGTAATCTCAAAAGTTGAAGTATGGTGTAGGTACCTGAGTTCGAGACACGGAATTATAAAAAAATATTAGTTTTCTGTTGGATCTAGAAAAAATGAAATTTTTCCAAGTGTTCCGTGAATATTATAGGAATTTATATTAAAAGTGAAAAGGAAGTTTTAGCCATCGGATATAGGAATCAGAGTGAGATAACAGCATTGTAAATCGATTGCTGACCCGAGCTTTTGAAGCCTTTTAGCGATATTCGTAAATTAATTTTTTACCTTTTAGTATCCATGCGCACCTNGAGTTAAAACGGGGTGTTATAGTCAGCGCACGAGAGATGGGACGTACCATCTCCGAGGTAGCGATAACATGTGGATGATCGCTTACGACCATTTCACAAGTGTACCGTGAATATCGGGAATCCGGTAAAACATCACATCTTCGACATCGCTGCGGCCGGAAAAAGATCGTGAAAGAACGGGACAAACGACGACTGACGAGAATCATTAAACGTGACAGACGTGCAACCCTTTCTAAAATTGGCGTAGATTAGATTTGTGGACTGCCCTGCAGGATTCATGGTTTGAATTGCCTCCTGCATACCTTCAGACATTAGTCGAGTCCATGCCACGTCGTCTTGCGGCACTTCTGCGTGCTCGCGGGGGCCCTACACGATATTAGCCAGGATTTCCAGATTTTTGGCTCTTCAGTGTAAGAATTTAAGCCATATCCAAAGTTGAGGTATGGTGTAGGGTTTAAAGTCTAAGACCCAAAACTATAAAAAGAATTATTAATTCACTTTCCGACTGAGAAAAAACTTCAAAGATTTTTTAAAGAATTTATAATAAAGGCGAAAAGTTCGTTTTAGCAATCGGATATGGGGATCAGGGTAAGTAAGATAAGTGGTTTGCAATTCGATTAACGACCCGACTTTTCTAAGCTTTTTTTTTTAGCGATGTTCATACCATAATTTTTCACTGTTTAATATTAATGCGCAACTGATACAAAAGTTTTAAGCAATTTACTAAGGTGATGTATGTCTTAGGTCTTGAGTTNGCAATTTACTAAGGTGATGTATGTCTTAGGTCTTGAGTTCAAAGCTGGAAATCGTAAAAAAATATAAATTTTCTCTCGGTCTTAGAAAAAAACTGGCGATTTTTCCGAGTGATGGGAGAATGTATATATAGAACGCGGGCGCACTCTGATATCTTAGTTGGTGTTCAGGCGTCGAGAAGTAAAAATCGATTTGGAAGCGCTCCCTCTTCATACCACGAAGATGAATTGCGAATACAAAGGCCTGCCTTTGACCTCGACGATCATGAAGCCGTGACCTGCATTATCGCTAACTGGTTGTCGCCAGTGCCGATTCTGCGATCGAGTTTTCATCTATGGCCAAAATGCTCGTCGGCATGAGNGTTGTCGCCAGTGCCGATTCTGCGATCGAGTTTTCATCTATGGCCAAAATGCTCGTCGGCATGAGAGAACGGCCTGTTCGAAGAGCCCTTTTCGCACGATGAAGCATTACGACACTGGTCCCATGCAGTTTGTGCAAGACTATATATTGAAATAACATACCAAGATCTGCAAATATTCGTCTACTGGGAGTCAGCAAGTGTTGTCGGCAATAACTCTTGCTGCATTTATGGGTACCGATTTGACAGGTGATGTTGATGAGACAGCTGATGCAAAATACGGAATGAGTGCAGTAAAGTCGGTTTGCGCAGAATGTACACTGGCAAGACGTTCGAGTGAAGTCGACGAACTTCAAAATAAACGGTCGTCGGTTCTAAATACTGATGAGCATACAACTCCTGCTACAAAGAAAAGAAAATTTAATATTGAGGATGAAACAGGAAGTGAAGACGATTATGAAGATAGCATAGATGAGAATGAACATAAAGACAGTAATAATGTTGAAGACGGTGATGGCAATTTGATGATGGCAACCTCTCCAACACATTTGCTGCAATGGACGGCACCGATTAGCCACTGAAAGTTCTGTAGATGATACACTAGTGGACCCAAATGGTTCGGCTGTCGTCATGTCGTAAGGAGCAGGAACCAGTAATAAAGTTGTCTTTATAGAAAGAGATGTTGCACCTGCAATTCGTACAGTACCTTAATACAATATGACGTNACCAGTAATAAAGTTGTCTTTATAGAAAGAGATGTTGCACCTGCAATTCGTACAGTACCTTAATACAATATGACGAACTATGTATGGATAAAAACAAAATGGTGGAAGAAAGGAACCGGTCATTTCTGTAAAGCAGGTAAAAATATCGCATATGCCTGCCAATAATATACTACCATCAGTATCATCCTAGACTTGAAACAGTAAGGATGTATCACATATTCAAGTAGGTCATTTCTGTGCAAACTCTGCCAGAGGCAGTTTACTCCAAGTGATAATTTGAAGAGACATTATATTATCAAGAAAACGTGTTTAATGCCATCAAGAGGCTTGTTTTATATCAAGCATTGGATTATGATAATGATGATGAGGAGAAGGAGGAGAAGTAGGAGAGATCATTTAGGNGCTTGTTTTATATCAAGCATTGGATTATGATAATGATGATGAGGAGAAGGAGGAGAAGTAGGAGAGATCATTTAGGAGTCATTTTCGGAGCAGAAGGGGTCATTTAGGGGTCATTTGTGGAGCAGGAGTGGTCATTTAGGGGCCATTTGTGAAGAATGAGTTCAAGATGAGGAAATAACTTGTCTGGAAGAAACTGTTGAAGTTGTAACTGCATGGTAATGTGATCAAGGAAATATATAAAATGTCTGGTTGAATGGATGCATAAAAAATGCTTAAATCTCACTGACGAAATATGTTAGTAAGTTTATACATAGAGCAGTAGCTATGCAAAGTAGATACACAAGTTGCTACTGTAGAAATAACGTCAGTTTTTTCATGAATATGACGAAAGCCAATGATTGTACGAAGACTACTATAGAGCTTACCTCTATGGAAGTACCTTCACCCACTGCTGGAAAATTACATGGAAAACAATGCTGTTGTGTCAAGTCCTTCAGTAAAAGTGGCAATGTGAGGCGACATGAGAATAGTGACTTTTTGAATAACCTATCTCGTGTGACTTTTGGCTGCAAAACCTGTCATAGGCAGTTCACCCAACGTGATAACTTAAATAAACACGTNACCTATCTCGTGTGACTTTTGGCTGCAAAACCTGTCATAGGCAGTTCACCCAACGTGATAACTTAAATAAACACGTCAGGGTCTGAAAATACAGTATTCCTTCTCCTACCGAGAAATGGCATGTGACATCATCGTTTTTACTCATCAGCACACTCTAGGAGAAAATGCTGAAAACACGAGTTACCAGTACACTCTTCAACGAAATTATGTAAACTATAGCAACTGTGCCATAAATTGAGGAATGAAGTTTATGAATATACTGGAGAATGAAATAGAGAAATAAAAAATGCGTTATGCTCAGTGCAGGATTTACGTATAAGCTACACAAGCTATAGCTTAAGGTCCCCACTTTCTTGGGGGCCCCCAAAAAAATTGTCCGAATAAGCAATTGTCATATATACTTAAATATACTGCAGCATTATTTGTCCCAATGCCGCACGTCCGGAACGTCCCATACTCTTCACCCTATTTTTTTAGCGCGTCTTTTCGAAGAATAAAGTGCTATTATGCCTAGGGTTTGCATTACAACCGGTATTACCGGTAATTATGACTACCGAAATTACTGGTAAATTTTGACAGCAAATGCCGGTAATTTTGGTAATTTTTAAAATTATTTCATTATTATTTTATAATAGAAATGGAACGTGTAAAGTATATAATTTCTTTTACTATAAACACGGGGATCCCC